>LPNX010914731.1:7488-39261 GCA_001517045.1 Pseudotsuga menziesii | reverse complement strand
TAGTTTCTTCCATGATGAAGTAAAGACAATCCTTCCTTAATGGTATGATTGAGGAAGAGTTTTACATCGAATAGTCACGAGGATTTGAAGTTGAAGACATATGGAATCAAGTATGCAAGTTGAAGAAGGCGCTCTATGGCCTGAAGCAAGCTCCCAGAGCTTGGTATGGAAGAATATATAGTTTCTTGATGAGCATGGGCTTTGCCAAGATTAAAGTCGATCCTAACCTTTCCTACAAGGTTGTAGAAGATGAACCTATCATTCTATTACCATATGTGGATGACTTATTCTTGACAGGGAATGAGAAACATATCATGGAAAGCAAGAAGAAACTAGCAGAAGAATTTGAGATGAAAGACCTTGGGTTAATGCATTATTTCCTAGGTCTAGGAGTATGGCAAAGTTCAGAAGGAATATTTCTCAACCAGGGAAAGTATAGAGATATTGAAGAGATTCAATATGTTAGAATGCAAAGTCATGGCCACACCCATGGACTCCATCCTGAAGCTGTTAGCTGATGACTCATTAGAGTTAGTGGATGTGACTCACTACAGACAGATCATTGGGTCATTGATGTACTTAACAAATACCAGACCAGACATTTGTTTTGCTGTGAACACCTTAAGTCAATATCTTGTTCAACCAAGATGGGTTCACCTAGTAGCTGCAAAACATGTGATGAGATATCTAAAAAGGACTATAGACTTTGGTCTATACTATGATGGTAGCCATGAGTATAGATTGTATGGCTACACAGATGCAGATTGGACTGGAAGTATATCAGACAGGAAAAGCACATCAGGTAGATTCTTTTGTTTGAGGTTTTCTATGAGTTCATGTTTTAGCAGGAAACAGTCCAGTGTTTCTCTTAGCACGGTTGAAGTAGAATACATAGCAGATTGCTCTACTAAGTTGTGAATCCATATGACTTCAGAAGCTAATATTAGGTCTCTTTGACCTGAAGATGGATACTACAATGATTCTATGTGATAACCATAGTTGTGTTGACAAAGAACCCTGTGTTCCGATGTAACACATAGAAATCTGGTATTTCTACATACAAGATAAGATGCAGATGATGGTGATTCAGTATTTCTATACTGAATATAGAGATGATGATGTTTCAATATTCCCATATTGAATTTATAGATGATGATGATTTCAGTATTCCCGTACTGAAGATATAGATGATATTTCAGTATTTACATACTATAGATATAGATGATGGTGATTCTGTATTTCTATACTAAATATAGAGATGATGATGCTTTCAGTATTTCTATACTGAAGATATAGATGATGATGCTTTTAGTATTCACATACTGGAGATACAGATGGTGATAGATCATTATTCAAATACTGAAGATGTAGATGATGATGGTTTGGATGATGATGTACTGACGAATCCTCTGCCTCAAGTAGAGTTCAAACACTTTCAAGACAAGCTTGGTGTTGTTCGGAAAGACCTTCCTCGAAAGGGGGAGTATTGATGTTGCAGTGGGATTGTATCATCCCTGGGAATTTTCCCTAAAGTGATCTGGAGACCTCGGTCCTCGAGAATGAAGAGGGATTGTATCATCCCGGGACATCTTTCCACAATATATCCGGTGACCTCGTTCCTTGAGAACATGGTGGGATTGTATCATCCCTGGGCACTTGCCCTAAAGTGATTCGAAGACCTCGGTCTTTGAGAATGAAGAGGGATTGTATCATCCTGGGACATCTGTCCATAATAGATCCAATGACATCGGTCCTCTAGAACGTGGTGGGATTGTATCATCCCTGGGCATTGATGTTGCTGTAGAATACCCTTCTCATTAAGGGGGAGTGTTGAAATATTGTAACTTCGAAGAATATTCTATATGTATCTTTGTGTGGTCCCCGATGGTCCTACCGAGAGAGCCACTTGTATTACATAGTACCCCGATGCTCCTAATCGGAAGAACTAATAAGAGTCATGAGGTAGTCCCCTCTAATTGTAAAGGTGGGTCATCAGCACCCTAGTGTGGTTACTTGAGCCTACATGTGTAACTTGAGCCTACATGATTTAACTCGAGCCTACATGTCAAATGAGTTAACTTAAGTGAACAGATGAATATAAATAGAGGTGTAGTGCTCCTCATTTGTGACACACACACTCTCACTTGTGTAGCGCATTAGTGGAGAAGAGAAGTAGCTGGAGAAGGAGGAGGTTTAGGCTTTGATCTCCTTGCTGGTTTTATCTTTTATCTTTTTGGGGCATCTATATTGAGGAAGCTTTTGCTGGGTTTCTCCCTTTAGGGTTTTCCCAGGATAAATCTTTGTGTTCCTTTTTTATGGTTGTGCTTGTCTATCTTTCAGTGATCTTGTTTATATGTTTTTGTCATGAAAATGAAATGAAATACTGATGTCTTAGCTAAGCATATGAAAATTTAACAAATAGGAGGGTTACCCACCTTGACTTGACATGACTTGTTTACATTATAGAAAATCCCGATAGGAACCTTGGGGCATCACATGACTCAATTACATTACAAATACATCCTAGAATAAACATTGGGTTACATTACATAAGAAATACAAGTGAATATATTCTAAAGTTACAATTACATCAACACTCCCTCTTAACTAGGAAGGTATTCTCTCGACACAATTTATCAGCACAAGTCTTCTTCTCTATATCATCTAGATCATCATCGAGTCCTCATCATCTTCATCTTCAAGTCATCTTCATTTGGATCTAGATCATCACTTGATCTGGATCATCATCACTGGATCTAGATCATCCCTCGATCTGGATCATCTCTGGAGCATCATCACTTGATCTAGATCATCCCTCGATCTGGATCATCTCTACTAGATCATCATCACCGGATCATCATGGGTTCTATCTCATGATTCTTCTCATCACAGGAAGTTCTACAGAGCTAGCCCTTTTTCATGCTCATTGTAGGCCTAGACTCCATGTAGGTCTTCTTCCATCACTTATATATGACTTTAATTCAGAATGGCCTGCCCAACACTTATATATGTTCATGTAAGAACTAATCCTATAATCATATAAAAAAGGCATGCCCAGCACTCACATCTGACCATGTGGGAACACCTCTCACAACCCTATTAGAAAGGCCCAACACTCACATCCGTCAACCAATGTCGGAAAGGCTCAGCAATTACACTCAGCCATGCGAGGAACCAATCCTCCATGCCGAAAGGCTTTGCACTTACATCTGACAACCAATGTCAGAAAGGCTCAGCACTTATATTTGACCATGGAAGGAACCAATCCTTCATGCCGAAAGGGCTCTGCACTTACATATGACAACCAATGTTATAAGGGCTCTACACTCACATCTGATCATGTAGGAACCAATCCTACAATCACACTAGAATGGCCCTCAGTCCTAGACTGAGCTTTCCCGGTAACTGACCAGGTGCCTCCATTCCAAGAATAGCATTCAGCACTTTCTTCTGATCATGTAGGAACCAATTCTACAGTCACATCAGAATGGATCAGCACTCACATCTGACATGGAAGGAACCAATCCTCTCACCATGATAGAATGTCTCATCCCTTACATCTGACCATGGAAGGAACCAATCCTCTCACCATGTCAGAATGGCTCTGGGTCTCATCATTTCCCCTTGGAGGGAACCTCAATCTAGAGAACACCAAGCTTCTCCCTGAAGTACTCAAACTTCACCCTAGATAATGGATTCGTCAACACATCAGCTATATGTTCGTCTGTTACAACATACTGGATCTTCATTTCTCCCCTCTACACCATATCCCTGATATAGTGATACTTGATCTTGATATGCTTCAACTTGTCATGGAACACTGGATTCTCTGACAACCTCACACAACTTTGGTTGTCACAATGCATACCAGTAGCATCCATCCAGAGATCAAATAAATCAGACAGTAGCCACTAGAGGAAATTTGAGGTCTAAAATGGGCATCCTAAGGAAAATAATAAAATAACAGTTATTAATTTTGGAGTAAGAATGAAAAAAACTACTTTTTTTGTTTGTATTTTCGACATATCTCCTTATGTTTTTACTCAAATTCCAAGCGAGAGAGTTCGTTAGACGTGGAATTTAATTCCACATCCAACAAGTACCCACACTGCATACTTTTGATAGACCCCGCTACCCCAAAAACAAGAAATACCTGAAAAAACGTGATGATGATGTCATCATCACATTTTTCAGGTATTTCTTGTTTCTGGGGTAGCAGGGTGTGACAAAAGTATGCAGTATGGGTGCACGTTGGATGCGGAATTAAATTCCACATCCAACTAGCTCTCTCACTTGGAATTTGAGTAAAAACATAGGGAGATATGTCGAAAATACAAACAAAAAAAGTAGTTTTCTTTAATGACAAGTATGTCCATTCAACCATTATGGTTGGCTCATTTTATTGAAATTCAATTGGTTCTTGAATTCCAACTCATAAGATTTATTGTTAAGGCCCATTTTAAACCCCAAATTTCATCTAATGTTCTGCAGCCATACTGCCTCACAACTAGCTGAACAAGCTACAACATACTCTACTTCAGCTGTACTCAGTGCCACACAGGATTGCTTCCTACTAAACCAAGAGATCACACTTGATCCCATACTGAAGCAACACCCTGAAGTGCTCTTTCTATTGATGCCACTGCCTTCCCAATCTGAATCAACATAACCCTCCAGGTTAATCTTCTGGTTCACCTCATACTTAAGCCCATAATCAATTGTACCCCTCAAGTACCTCAGAATATGCTTTGTAGCAATCAAGTGAACATGTCTTGGATCTGTCAGGAACTGACTCAAGGTTTTCAAAGCAAAGCAAATGTCTAGTCTCGTGTTCGTCAGATACATCAAGGACCCAATCATATGACGATACATCGTAGCATCAACTATCTTTGATGAAGTATCACTCAATGGCTTCAGGTTCGATGCCATAGATGTGGTCATGGCCTTGCAGTCCATCATCCCAAACCTCTTCAGGATATCTACTGCATACTTTCCTTGTCTGAGGGATATTCCATCCGCATTACGCCACACCTCCATGCCTAGAAAATAATGCATCATACCCAATTCCTTCATTTCGAACTCAGCAGCAAGCTTTCTCTTCATATTAGCAATCAACCCATCCATACCTGTTACAAACAAATCATCTACATACATTAGGAGCATCACTGGGTTTCCATCTTCAACCTTGTAGTAAAGGTTGGAATTTGCTTTACTCTTGGTAAAGCCCAAACTGGATAGAAAGTTGTCAATTCTGTCGTACCATGTCCTGGGTTCCTATTTCAAATTGTACAGGGATTTCTTCAATATGCACACATGAGACTCCCTGTCATGTGTCCCAAAACCGAGTGGCATCTCTACATACACTTCCTCTTCCACTACACCATTCAAGAAAGCAGTCTTGACATCCATTTGGTGTATCTTCTATTTCATCAATGCAGCCAGAGGAAGTACTGATTTGATGGAAGTGTATCTGGATACAGGTGCAAAGGTTTCTTCATAGTCTATTCCTTCTTTCTATGAAAAACCACGAGCCACGAATCTTGCCTTATATTTCTCTATGCTACCATTTGCAGCATGCTTGATCTTGTAGATCCATTTGGAAGTTACAACCGACTTCCCTTCTGGTCTTGGGACAACATCCCAAAAATTGTTCTTCATGATTGATTGATACTCTTTGATCATAGCATCCTTCCACTCTTTCCGTTCTGCTGCTTCTTCATAATTGGAAGGTTCTTCATTGATAAATTCACATAGTAAATCTACATATCCAGAGCAGGATCTGGTTCTCTTTCTTTCTCTGTGATTCTGTTCTGGAGCCCCATATATTTCCGCACCTTGGATAACTTCTCGTACCCAAGTAGTTTTCCTTTTGTGAGGATTCTTCTCCTGAGGTGGATCTATAGGTCTTTGTGGTTCTTCAAACTCTCAATCTTCTTCTTGAGTTTCTTCATTCATGGTTGTATCATGAATTCTGGGTGCTTATGCTTCTTTAGGTTCTACAGTAGGTCTCTTTCTGGATTTGTTGTAAGCTATGTCTTCATCAAATTTTACATCCATACTGATGTCGATATTCTTGAATCTTAGGAAATATATTCTGTAAGCCTTCAAGCTTTCAGAGTATCCTACAGATATACCATTCTTTCCTGAAGGATCTAGTTTTGTTCTCTTCTCTTTTGGAATGTGTATGTACACTAGACAGCTGAATATCCTGAGATGGATGACTTCTTCAGGTGTCTTGTTCTTAAGTACTCTGTGTGGAGTATGGTTCTGTACATACACTTCTATTCTGGCATATTCTTCCCATAGATGCATGGGAAGATCCTGATCATGAATCATTGCTCTTGCAGCTTCTGCGGTTTCTTGCTGGAAAAGACTTCTTCAGGTGTCTTGTTCGTGAGTACTCTGTGTGGAGTACGGTTCTGTACATACACCGCTATTCTGGCAGCTTCTGCCCATAGATGCATGGGAAGATCCTGATCATGAAGCATTGCTCTTGTAGCTTCCATAATAGTTCTATTCTTCCTCTTTGCAACCCCATTCTGTTGTGGATTATATGGAGTGGATAACTCCTTCTTAATCCCTGATTCTTTGCATAAGTCTTTGAATTCATTTGATGTTAATTCTCTGCCATTATCTGATCGAAAGGTCTTAATCTTATTTTCTTTGTGGTTCTCGATCAAGGCTTTGAATTCCTTGAACTTGTTGAAAACTTCATCTTTTTTCTTCATGAAGTAAATCCATGTCTTCCTAGAAGGGATAACATCTAATTTTGGATGGATCCCTTCTTACAGGATTGTTTTTCTGATGAGAATGCTTACCTTGGTGATGATGATTTTGCCTTCTTCCTTTCCTAGAGTGTACTATGAGAGCTTGATCTTCACTTCCCATATTTTCTTCTCGAGCTTCTATTCGAGCTTCTTCTTGTGAACATTATTCCCACAGTCTAATGAACTTCACTAAATTATTCCTAGCACAGATTCCTTGGATGAAAGAATCCCATGACCTAGGGAGACCATTCAAGTTTGTCATCACAATTTATGCATTCTCCACTTCTTCATCTACTGCTTCTAGCTATTCTTTGATCTAGGAGGCCCTTGTGAAGTATGAATAGATGGTCTCCTCATTCTGTATCTTTACATTCTTCAACTGGTTCCTTAGAGTCATCTTCTGATTGATGTTCTTCCCTTCAAACAGTTTGGTTAGGGCATCAAACATGGCTTTAGGTGTCTTGAAGGAGGACACCTGTGGTATGAGGTGATCCTTGATAGAATCAACAATGATCCTCTTTGCCATAACAAACTTCTTCTTATGTAAGGCCTTGGCCTCATCTCCCTCTAGAACTGGAACCTCCTCATTGATATAGGAGTCCAACTCATTTTCTTCCAAGACCAGGGAGATCCTATACTTCCAGGCTCGGAAGTTATCAGCTCCCTCAATATTTTCATCAAGCTTGGTATGATGAGACATCTTAACTGAGAATCTCAAATGGAAATAAAAGATTTAGGTCTTACCAGGCCAAGATGTTAGATATGGATTTGGAGCTAAAATCTTGCAATGTTGGTTTAGGAGTAGATTAGGGTTTTGATTTTCCAGAGTTCTATCCAACCAAATGCTTTTAATTTGATCCCTAACTTCAATTTTGGAGAGGAGATCAATCCAGGAACGGGCTCATTGAAAAATTCCATTTCTGTGAAAATCCCTAATTTTCGGCAGTAGTGTCGGGTCCAAAACTGAAAAACCTCGTAATTGGATTCTGCTTCGACAGAAAGATGTGCCCTAGGGAGGAGAGTTATTCCAACCTTCTTTTTCTGAAAATATGTGGAGAGAGATCCACAAAGTAGGAATCCCTAGTTCCCATAGCTGCACAATGTCTTCTTCTCATTTTAGCTCTGATACCATGTTAGATTTTCAACATTAAGCTAGCATAACATTAGGATCTTTAACTGAGATAACAACAAGCACATCAATCAAACACAAGAGTCAATGAACACAGTCTTTTTCCTCGGGGAAACCATAAATGGAGAAAACACTGCAACTTCCTCAAAGATAGAATCAGCACCAAAATTGAAACCCAAAAATAGTAAGATGATCTCCCGACAGTAGTAACCTCTTTCTTCCTTGCCCCAATGTCTTTCTCTTCCTTAGTTATGTGCTACAACTGAGTGTGTGATAAATAGAGAGGCTAGATCTCTATTTATACTAATTCCTGACTTGACTAAACCCAACTAGGGACGACTTCACTAGGTGAGTCTAATAACCCTAGTGCCCTGAAACTGCGGGGACTTTAACCCTTAGACAATAGGAGGGTTACCCACCTTGACTTGACATGACTTGTTTACATTATAGAAACTCTTGACAGGAACCTCAAGGCATGACATGACTCAAGTACATTACAAATACATCCCAGAATAAAAATCAGGTTACAATACATAAGAAATACAAGTGAATACATTCTGAAGTTACAATTACATCAACAAAGATAAATATCACTGCATAAGAGACCAATGAGGAATCAACTAGTGAACTAGGGATTTGTATAGTCTTAGGATTATTGATAGGTATGGTAGATGGTATGGATGGTGGTATTATATGTGTATCAACCTGCAAATATGCTTCTAAATCAGAATCCAAAGGATCACATATAAGCATATCATAGACTCATGGGAATACACTAGTATTGAATCCTCTGTATGAAAGGATGAAATAAGGAGATGTTCAAAATTTTCAAGAAGGATTTGAATATTGATGCCAATAAAAAAGGAGGATATGCTAAAGCACATGAGATCAATTAAGGTAAGTGGTATGACACAAATAAGGCTTGATGTGGCTAAGCAAACATCCTAGAAGTCACTGGGTTGTGCACCATCAATGAGAGAGGTATGCAAAAGGTGTGAAGAATCTGGCACATAGATCTTAGAATATAAGATAGGAGATTTAGAGAACAATGAATGGGTTATAGGATCATAATAAATATCAGTAGAAGCTCCATATGTTACTTCTTTTTCATCAATAGTATCACAAGAAGAAAAATCACCTTCAAGAGACATAGAAAAACATGGCTCTTCAATACTTCCTTCTTGATTGAAGGAGGAAGCATTCGAATCAAGGAGGGCAACAGCAACATGAACTGTATGAGAAAATTCTTCATCATGATCAACTTCATCAGAGAATGTAGAGGCCAATAAATATTGAGAGAGAGAACACGAGGAGATGCTAGGTTCACTCCATGCTTCATCTTCAATTTCCTGCAAACCAAAATCTTTGTCCAAAATTTTCCAAAGCTCAAATGGAAATTTAGAAGAATATATGAGATGATATATATTTGGAGACATTCCCAAACACATAATTCCATAATCTCTATCACAATTATTTATCGAATCAATATTCTCTCCATAAGACTCAGGTTCACTCAATGCACCAATGGAGACATCAAAGAGACATTGCCTCTTCAAGTATGCACTCATCTTTGGCTTCCAATCAGCATAGTTGAAAGGAGATAGTAGAGGAAATTTTGAATCCATATTGAATTTGTTGATATGCTCTAAGAGATACTCTCTGCAACCTGCAAAACAAACTAGGATAAAATCTTGTAAGTTAGACAAGCTCTTCTTCAGAGAGGGATAGGAGACTGGAAGTGCTCCTCAACTCGATAGAACTTGATAAACCTTGCTGTTGTAGAAGATGGAAAATTTGTGCTCCATATATCTCTAATACCATGTAGAAATAATATATCAATGCTATGAGAAATGATGCTAAGAAGACGCACAGGAAATAGATCTTGCTACTAAGAATTCTCACCAGCATACACAAGAAAAATAGAGAGAAGAAAAGAGACTGAATCACATGAATGAAGAGATGAATATTGGTGTATATCCTTCCATTGAATAATGATGAATAATAGTGTGCATAAATAGTACATCCCTCATAGGAAAATTGAATTGTATGGAAACAACTCATAAACCTAAAAAATTTGACTTACCAAAATATAGGAAACCCCCATAGGTGGATAAAGCACTTCCCAAATCTATCAAGGATCTCACAAGTTGGAAAAAGCATGAGTTAGTTTTTAAGGAGATCGAAAAAACATGATAATACTAGAAAATGGAGAAAAACTAACGGAGGATGGGTTGGAAACAAAAGCTTCCAGTTTCCTAGTAAACTAGCTTTTATCTTATCCATAAAAAAGCAGGAAAAGCAGAATAAAGCAGAATCTGTTGTAAAGTCCTGTATACTAATTCTGGATGGTCAAAAGGTGGTCAAGATCAACCCAACATAAGAAATCAATCATTTCTAGGATATATATGGCATGTATTGACTTTAAGGTGCAAGTGGACGCCAACTAATTAAGCTAGTGGGTGAATAATTAATCAAATAATGATTAATTATTTTATCCTAAGTTATGAGTGGGTTTAATATATTCCAACAAAGGGGACTCAATGGTTCGCTCGTGTTCTTCTTCAAACTTAAAATAGGTTTTGAAAATATCCTGACAAAAAATCTTGGGTTGGCATACATGTTCTTATTGTGGGGTGTGATATATTTCAAATCTATCTCTGAGTACCTCAATGTATGACTGTATTCTAGGTTTGGAATTCTCAATAAGACATTCCTACCTTGTAGGTTTGGAGATAAACTCTTCCATTTTGTATATGCATTCTTGATTAATCTGTTGAATATCTTCTTTCATTTCATTTAACCATTCGTAAAGGGATTGCAATACTCACTCAAGCTCGAAGTAGTTTTTTGGTTGTGCCAAAGGTTGGTAATCCACAGGATCCTACCAAAATCTCACCATCCTTCCATGCCAGCATCCCTTGTTCCCATTCTTCTTCAATATCCGAATAGATATATTCTTCTATTTTTTTCCAATAAGTAAATTTCACTTTGAAAATCACTATTTCCCCATTACTCAATATTCAAATTTCTTTAGGTTGAGGTACGTGTTCAACTTTGGATTTTAACAATTTATTTTAAATAAATTTTAGACCTCTTCTGAGCTACTCACCGACGCTTGGATTCATCCACTCTCCTAGTTACTTGCAAATTCAGATCTTGGAGTTGTAGGGCCATTTGATAGAATTCTATACATGATCTCTCGATCATCTATGCAATTCAAATGCATCACCAATCATTTCACATGTGGAATCTTGCTGTTTTTTGTAACGTAGAACCTGACTCTCCAACATAATGACCTTATATTCATATTGTTTGAACTTGTTTTCAACATCAATTTCCTTATCTAGTGATGCATTATCAAAACAACATTAGTTGATGCAATTTCAAATAATTTGATCTTCTTAGTGTCCATGAAATCAACTTCAGTGAGATTGCTGGAAGCTTCACTTTATCCAACCTTTATTTTCCTCCTTGATCTTTTAACTACCTTCTTTTCTATAGCATCATATGCCATTAGGTTCAAATTAACAACTTCTTCAATTTATGCACTTAAAGGCACATTAACATAAGTAATCATCTCCGTGTTTATGGTGTTCCCATCTTCCTTTGATTAGTTTTATTCTAGAAATAAGGAATCAAATCTATAATATCAAAAATTTGGTCTCTTGGTTTCATTATTTTCTCCATGTCTCTTGTCTTCCCATGTCATCTTTTCAAGTTCTATATTCCTGGATTCAGCTTCATCCTTCTCCTTTTGCATGCAATTGTGTTTTGTTTCTTTTATTCTTCAACTTGTTTCTTTCTCACTTCATCCTCAACAAGCTTCCTAGTAGCATCCTCTTTTGATTTATGTTTTATTTCATGTTTTCCTTGCCTCCTCTTTTCAATTTCCTCTATTCGCTTCTATCTTTCCTCTTATTCAACTTTTCTCCTAGCAACGTCCTCTTTTTCCTTTTCTTCTTTCCCCTTTCTTTCCTTTTTCTCTTCAGTTGCTCTAGCTTCATCTTCCTTTTCTCTTTGAACCTTGTCTTCCTAGGCTTTCTATTCTTCAAATAGTTTCCTTTTTTTAGCTCCCTCCTTTTATTATGTTGTCAATGATGAAGTACCCTCGCTAACTCTAAGTTGTACTAATTACCCCTCTATGGTTTTCTTGCTCTTCCCATTGGTAATGTGCATAAGGCCAACTAATCAGAAAGTGGTCTGTGTGTTCTCTAATCAACCCCTGTGGCTCATGCATTTTGAACCTACCACTCCTAAAATTGTACCCTACCAAAGTCGTAGCTTCAACTTTAGCCGCACTTGCGGCATTGATGATATAGTGGCCAATGTATAATGGAAGTGGGATGAAGGATTACAAGTGTTTGTTTTCTAGAAAATAATTAAAACCATGCATTAAGGACTAATAAGAAATTTACTGCAAAATGAGTTTCTTTGGTAAAAATTTTGGAAGAAGGTGGGGTGCAACTTTGGAATTAGAAACCATGATGAAATCACACTCTTCAAGCTTCCAATCTCCAATGTTCATCAACACCTTTCTAGCTTCTTTCAGTACTCTAGAAGCAACTCCTAGAAACAAGGCTTCATACATGAGGGGGGAATATGATCACTAATAATGAATTTCCCCTCTTATACTTGCTTAGCCAAAGTATTTTGCAGCAAATATGCAGAGTTGGCATCTCAAGGGCCAAATTCATATGTAAAGCAGGGAGAGAATTATTGCATAGAAAATATTAAGTAAATATGAATTTGTATAAAATACTAGAGCAGTTCTTAGGGAAGTTGTATTGACTTTAGAAATGGTTTTTTTTACAGAAAATAATAGGATAATTTCCCAATTGAGGATACTTCCTTCTATGACCACAATATACACCAATAAGACACAATTTTCTCTTAAGGGAGATGGCATTATATTCCCTGTAGATTCTATTGACCATAACCATTGCATACATATAAGGTTATCTTAAGTTCAACACATTGTAAGTATTAGTTATATACCTTGAAACCTCTTGCTACTAACCCACTGTGTGTTCAAAATATTCTTACAATATTTCAATTTCTTAAGCATTTCCACCCATGGTGTTGTCATGAAAAATATTGATTTGGAAAATTTATAGTAGTCCTCGCGGTCTTGGTGTTGAAAATATGTTATTTCTCTCCATTTTTGTTCAACATGACTATGGAATTCACATAATTATGGTCAGTGATCCATCCTAAAACCTATAAACATGGTGGTGCAGGTGCATTGGCTCAAACTTTGTGTGATTGGGAATTCCTTATATTCATTAAGACATTTTGATCATGATTAGCTTCAACGGATTCATCTAGGGTCAATACTTCCATAGAATCTAGCTCATAATTTTTTATGTAGATATCATTCAATTCAAGAAATTATGGAATCCCATACTATATTTTATATCCATAAAGATAGGTATCACATCTTTCGAATCCTCCAGGTACGAGAGACCTGTCAAAATTGTTAGATTTTTATCATTTAAGCAATATGATCTTAGGATCTTATCTGAGAGAATAACATGCACAATAATAATCACAAGAGAGAAGAGACACAAAGAATTTTCCTCAGGTAAACCATAAAGGAGAAAACCCTACAACTTCCTTAGAGATAGAATGAGAACCAATAGCAAAAGTAAAACCCAAAAACATAAAGATGATCTCCATCAACTGATCTCTCTCACTTGTGCAAGCACTTCCTCTCTCACTCATGCACCCCAGTTGAGTGAGTGTGTGTAATAAATAGAGAGGATCACTCTCCATTTATATTCTTTCATTCACTTAATATTTGACTCTGCTATGTGGGCTCGAGTAATCCTAACTCGATTATGTAGGGTCGAGTAACTACAACTAGGGTAGTAATGACCCAACTTACATTAAATCACCAGGGCTGACTTCATTAGGAGAGTCTAACAACCCTAGTTCCCGACAACTATGGGGACTTTAACCCTTGATTAATAAGGAGGGTTACCCTCTATGACTTTACATGACTTATTTACATTATTGATTCTCCTGATAGGAGCATCGGGGTATGACATGACTCAATTACATTACTGATACTTCTCGATAGGAATGTTGGGTTACAATACATAATATATACAAGTGAACACATTCTGAAGTTAAAAATACATCAACACTCCCTCTTAACTAGGAAGGTATTCTCTTGACACAATTCATCATCACAAGTCTTCTTCTCTGGATCATGTCTAGATCATCATCAATGCTGGATCATCACTGGATCATCATCAAATATGGATCATCACTAGATCATCATCATCACTGCTTCCACTATCTTGATCAACTGGTGCTATCTCTCAATTCTACTCATCATAGGAAGTTCTATAGAGCCAGCCCTTTTTCATGGTGGTTGTAGGCCTAGCCTCCATGTAGGTCTTCATCTTCTTCAGCACTTATATATGACCATGGGAGGAACACATACAACAACCATATCAGAAACGCCTGATCAACACTCACATCTGACCATGGGAGGAACACATCCAACAAATTTGTCAGAAAGGCCCAACACTCACATCTGACCATGGGAGGAACACATCCAACAACCATGTCAGAAAGGCCTAGCACTCACATCTAACCATGGGAGGAACACATCCAATAACCATGTCAGAAAGGATTTGCACTTACATCTGACCATGGGAGGAACACATCCAACCACCATGTCAGAAGGGCTCTGCACTTACATCTGACCATGGGAGGAACACATCCAACAACAATGTCAGAAAGGCTCTGCACTTACATATGACCATGGGAGGAACACATCTAACAACCATGTCAGAAAGGCTCTACACTTACATCTGACCATGGTAGGAACACATCCAACAACCATGTCAGAAAGGATCTGCACTTACATCTAACCATGGTAGGAACAAATCCAACAACAATGTCAGAAAGGCTCTGCACTTACATCTGACCATGGGAGGAACACATCCAACAACCATGTCAGAAAGGCTCTGCACTTACATCTGACCATGGGAGGACCACATCTAACAACCATGGAAGAAAGGATCATCACTTATATCTGACTATGGGAGGCCTATCTTGCCACCATGTCAGAAGGGCTCATGGACTCATCACTTCCCCTTAGAGGGAACCTTAATCTAGAGAACACCATGCTTCTCCCTGAAGTACTTGAACTTCATTCTGTCCATTTCTATCATAGAATCACATCAAGGATCATTACCTCCAAGGATAACCTACGATCTTCGCTAGGACTGATTACATCCGAGGACAACCTATAGGACCATTTACATCTGATCCATCTACGAGCTTCCCAAAGATTTTATGATTAGACAACCTGTCTAATTGGATATCCTAGAACTCCCTCTTTCGATAGATCTCAATCTGGATCACATAATGGACCTTTGCTGCTCCTCTCTCGGTTGTTCTCAGCACCATGCAGGAATCTTTCCTGCTAAACCAAGAGATCACACCTGATCCCATACTGAAGCAGCACCCCTAAGTGCTCTTCCTATCAATGGCACTTCCTACCCAATCCGAATCCACATAACCCTCCAGGTTAGTCTTCTAATTCGCTTCATACTTGAGCACATAATCAATTGTACCCTTTAGGTACCTCAGAATATGCTTTGCAGTAATCAAACGAACATGTCTCGAACTTGTCAGGTACTAGCTCAATGTGTTCACAATAAAGCAAATGTCTTGTCTTGTGTTCGTCAGGTACATCAAGAATCCAATCATCTAACGATACATCGTAGCATCAACCAACTCTGATGAATTATCTCCTGATAGCTTCAAGTTCTATGCCATAGGTGTGGTGATGGCCTTGCAGTCCATCATCCTCAAACACTTCAGGATATCTACTACATACTTCCCTTGTCCTAGGGAGATTCCATCCACATTGTGCCACACCTCCATTCCTAGAAAGTAGTTCATCATATCCAAGTCCTTCATCTTGAACTCAACAGAAAGTCTCCTTCTTGTAACTTTAATGTGTTCCTCTTTTCTTTTAGGAACAAGTCATCAACATATAGAAGGATCGTCACTGGTATTCTACCTTCAACCTTGAAGTAAAGGTCAAAATCTGCTTTAATCTCATTAAAGCCTAGATTCATCAGTAAACTGTCCATCTTGTCATATCATGTCGAACCTCAGGATCTTCTACAGTCACTCCCTTTGAAGCGGAGCATCTTTCTCCCTCTTCCTTTCATACTCTATGCATTGAAACATTATGTACTGGAGTGACAAGTAGCTTCCTCTGCTACTAATATTATATGTATCCATCTAGGATCACTGGATACCAAGATCCTCTATCTTGAACCTTTTCAAAATTGCTTCTCATACCATCTGTGAGCTTATCATCCTCTATAGGATTTCATCTTCAACCTTGTAGCAAAGGTTAAGATCTTCATCACTCTAGGTGATCTTCAAGCTTGTACAAGGCCTTCTTTCATTTGCACACATGATTCTGCATGTCATCTGTCTTATCTTCTAGTGGTTGTAAATGTCTCTTCATAGTCTATGCCTTTTTTCCATGAGAAGCCTCGTGCTACAAATCTTACCTTGTATCCCACGATGTTTCCATCTACTGCATGATGGATCATGAGGATCCATATGGAAGACATTACGGAATTCCCTTCAGCTCTTTATACTGCATCCTAGACATCATTCTTCTTGAACTGGTATTCTCCTTCCCTTTATTCTTGTCTACTTCTTCATATCTGGAAGACTCTACATCAATGATGTCTCTCAACAGTGTCACACAAGTGGAGTGTCTCCGAGGCCTCTTTCTTTCTTTGAAAGTATCATCATATTATTCTTCATCTCGGATTCTTTCTTGAACTGTCATCACTTGTTCTTCGGAACAAGTCTCATCCTTCTTTTCTTGTAGGTGATTGTATGCAATCTTTCCTACAAGTCAAATGCATTTGTATGGTTAGAACCATTTCATAAGGTGTATATTCACAATGAAAAATTCTAATGCAGAAAGATATAATCATGCAACTATTTTATCCAATACAACATTCATCGATATCTTACAAAAACATTTCTAGATTCCTTCCATCTCTACCAAGACATCATTAAGATTGTGTACTAATCCAATATGTCAGCAAAGAGGTTTCATTCTAGATAATTATCAATGGAGAGTTATATAGTACCATGAGCTACTTACCCATCACATGCATATTAGTAGTATACTGTCATTAATGCAAACATTCTATCATGCATAATATGTAAACTGAATATAAACAAATGCATAACAAAACAATATCATGAAATGACAATTGAATACTTATCTTTATTTGTTCCATGGGTAGATTCCTTCTTTCAGCTTCATCATCTTCTTCATTCATAAAAACATCATTTCTTATCCAAATTCTTAAGATGGACAAGAGGTTCTTCAAGAATTGAGTTCTTCATATTCCTCATCGCTTGAGGGATCTTCTTCAAATCATGAGCGCTTGATCTTCAGTTTCTCCCATATTCTCTTCTCTTATTATGGGTCAAGCTTCATGTTGTCTGTGCTCTTCCCAGAGTCTATTGAAAGTAATCACTTCCTTCTGGCACATATTCCTCAAATGAATGAATCCCATGATCCTAGGGGACCATTCAAGGTGGTTATCACAATGTCTGGATTCTATACTTCTTCATCCACTACTTCAAGTTGTTCTTTGATTTGAGAGACCCTTGTAAAGTATGACTGTATGGTCTTTACATTCTGGATCTTCACATTCTTCAACTGGTTTCTTAAAGTCATCTTCTGATTTATATTCTTACATTCAAATAGCTTGGTCAAGGAATCAAACATATCTACAAGTGTATTTAGGGAAGACACTTGTGGTATAAGGTGATTCTTGATTGAATCAGCAATGATCTTCTTATCCTTGACCAAGTTATTCTTCTGTAAGGATTTTAGCCTCATCTCCCTCTGGAATTGGAACCTTTACACTTATGTAGGCGTCCAATTTCATTTTCTTCAAGAACCAGTGAGTCGATCCAATACTTCCATGCTTAGAAGTTGTCAGTTTCACCAAGATTGTCATCAAGCTTGTGTGATTAGTCATTTTGAAATGAGAACCTCAAATGTAAATAACAAATATTAGATCTTACCGATTTGAGGTGTCCGTCCTAGTTTCAGAGCTGGCTGATCTAGGGTTTGTGAGAGAAAACATAATTTTCAAAACTTGGAATATTTCATATCTGATTGGATAGAAATATACACCTATTCAAGGTGAGTTGTCCAATGAACTCCTTTTTTGAAAAAAGTGGAGGGAAGCTCCTGAAACAGAAAGCCGTAGTTTACCAAGTTGTTCTACAGAAATGCCTGATACTATTTCTGCAATATCTCCAAAATTGATTCTCCTCTGTCTCTGAAATTATGTACTATGGTAAAATAATCTATCCTCTTTCCAATATCATAGGTTTTACCAGAATTAGTTTTACTAATTGAGACTTATGAGAGTTTTCCCAAGGTGACTTATTTTAGGACTGTTCAGAATAGTGAACTTGTACGGACTTTCAGGTGTCCATGTTTCATTATCAGGGTATGAAATTTTTACCATAGAAAGTGAAGTTTGTTCCCTATCTGGAACATCTTGTAAAATTTCATTCAGACCTTCGTAGCCCAATATATAGCAATTCTCCCCAGGTGTACTGTTTAGGGATGAATCCTAGAAGAGGCTCGAACCTTGATTTGGAGGAATCATATCTCCCATAGTATAGTGAATCTGGGGCTGAAAATTTTACACAAGGTACATCAAGAATTCATTTTTGGACTATCAAAATTTCAGCCCTCGAGACATCCTCAAAATTGAGATATAGCGAATCTACCAAAACTACTTGTTTAGTATTTTAGGGTTTTCTTAGGCCCGAGGTCAAACTAGGGTTTGAATTTCGTAGAGTTTCACCCAACCAAAAATATCTACCTGGGTCTCTAGAATGCACTTTTGAGGAGGAGAGAAATCCTATGCGAAGCTCACTCGAAAACTCCTCTTCTGTAAAAAGCCCTATTTTCCCGCAGCAAAAACTGAAAATGCCTGAAACCAAATTTTGCTTCGATAGAAAGATGCGCCCTTCAATGGAAGTTCATCCTAGCCTCCTTTTTCTGATGGATTGTGGAGAGAGACCCAAAAATTTAGAATCCCTAGCTTCTACAGCTTCATAATTTCTTCTTCTCAGGTTAGCTCTGATACCATGTTAGATTTTTATCATTTAAGCAATATGATCTTAGGATCTTATCTGAGAGAATAACATACACATCAATAATCACAAGAGACAAGAGACACAAATAATTTTCCTCAGGGAAACCATAAAGGAGAAAACCCTGCAAATTTCTCAGAGATAGAATGAGCACCAGTAGCAAAATTAAAACCTGAAAACATAAAGATGATCTCCGTCAGCTGATCTATCTCACTTGCACCAGCACTTCCTCTCTCACTCATGCGCCCCAGTTGAGTGAGTGTGTGTAATAAATAGAGAGGCTCACTCTCTATTTATATTCTTTCGTTCACTTAATATTTGACTCTGTTATGTAGGCTCAAGTAATCCTAACTCATTTGTGTAGGCTCGAGTAACCACAACTAGGGTACTAATGGCACGACTTACATTAACTCACCGGGGTTGACTTCTCTAGGAGAGTCTAACAATCCTAGTGCCCCACAACTGCGGGGACTTTAACTCTTGATCAATCAGGAGGGTTACCCTCTATGAATTTACATGACTTTTTTATATTATTGATTCTCCCTATAGGAACATCGGGGTATGACATGACTCAATTACATTACTGATACTTCCCGATAGGAACGCTGGGGTACAATACATAAGATATACAAGTGAATAAATTCTGAAGTTACAAATACATCAACAAAAATATAGGTCGGAGAAAATCTAAAATAATGACCAACAATATATTAGAGATGTAGGAAAACTCAACTGCATCATAGTCCCACTGTGTTATCTACGAGCCTTAGAACATTGGCGAAGTAGGTAATCTGAGATCAGACAAAATCCTAAAAATTTGTTGGAAATGTATAGGTGATATTTCTAAACATTGGTCGAGGTGAAATAAAAAATTCCAACAAATTGAGGGAAGCTCAAAACTTCTTCCTCGAAACAATTTCTGATGTACCCAATGTATGATGCATTCCCTCTTCTGTTGGGACTCTGTTGAAAAGTATTATAAATGTGAGTTTAAAACTATTTATGGCATGCACTAGGATATGTTTAAAGGCTCTCTCGTAGAGTATCAGAGAGTAAATTTGAGATGAGTTTTGAGGAACCTTGATTAGTGTATCGAAGGGGATGTGAACGTGAATTTCAAAAGAGTCTCGAAATGCCAACATATTTGGGTTTTGAACTCTTTTTTATTTGTAAGTATGGAATACTTTAAGAGACAAAGTATAAAGAAAAAACAATTGTCATTTCCAATCATAAGAATGAACAAAAAAACCACTTAATGAAAACTTACAAAATGCAATAGTTGTGCAATGAAATCATCTTGTCAAAGAAAGGGATCAACTGAACCAAAAATAAGGATAAGCCAACTTAAAGTTTTTCTTAATGAAAAATGATGAAAAACGCGGGTCCCCAAGTCTTCATAGCGTTGGGGACAGTTGAGGCCTCAGCAATATGAAATGATATACTTAGGAGAAAAAATGAGCCAATGATAACTTATTTAGATGGAGTAATCAAACATTCACAATTTATGCAAATTTCATGTAGGAGACTTAAACAATTGTCAGATTTATTCTGCTTATTTAACAATTATGTTGTATGAATAATTTATCAACCAAAAACGCTTCATCTTAATGTTTATCCTATTCATGGTCATGCTATAGTTGAGTAATGTAGCTATTTGACATAATGAATCCGAAAATTGTTTACATATAAGAAAGTTTGAGGTATTTTATGAGATCTTCTCAATTTTGAAGTACAATGGATTTAATCCTAAAACTTTCTAATTGTTAGAGTAAACAAGTTTCATGTCCATGTAAACATTAATAATTATAATTTATAATTTTAAAGTACAATATATTTAATCCTAAAACCTTCTAAATGTTAGAGTAAACAAGTTTAGTGTCCTCGTAAACATTAATCAATATAATTTCTTATTTTTATTGTTTTTATGGGGTACTACAAACAATGGCATTTTCATTATATTGGGCTAATCTGGGATTTAATAATTAATATTTGTTAAATATGTGCAATAGGGATTTGAATTTTTTTATAATTTCTATGTCAACATAATTCATGTTATTGGTTTATAAGTTGTAATGATCTTGACTGAAATCATCAGGTTACTTTCATTTTAAGTTATGGTATTTTTCAATAGTCCAACATTTATAGGTCTCTTAATGGTTTGACACTAACAATGTCAATAGTTCATGTTTAGATATATGCATAGGTGTTTGGTATCTAACTAAACTTGCATTTGAATAGGAGAAACTTCAGTCAATTTCAAGGTGGGAGCCTAGGTTAGCTTTATGGTGTTAAACTTATGATGGCATCTCAATTAATCGCATAGGTTGGGATCAATGAGGCCTGTTCAAGGGCACTAAGCAGACAAAAAATAGGGGACTGACTGAGTCACAAAACTGTAAGCATAAGAGGAAAATGTTACAACCAACATTAAACATGTACACAAAAAATTGAGACAAGCATTGGGATCAACTAGACAAAAGTAGAGGTGCGACATGAGACTAAGCAAGAAGTGAAAATATTTTAGAAGTTTCAAAGAAAGGTCGCAATAACAAAGATTTTAGAATAATGTGGCTTGGGATGATCCACAAGTGAGTGTTGGGGGGCATATTTTCCCTTGGAAAAGTTAGGAAAAATTCGGCCAGAACTCTGTTCGGGAAGAGATTTTGGTCACACGATAAAGGAATATGCGATGAAAGAAGAGCATGCCGGAAGAAGAGCACGATGGAAGAAGATCATGAAAGAAGAAGAGACACGAAAAAAGAAGAATCAAGCAATTGAAAATGACAGTTCGACTAATAGTGGGTAAATAGTTAGTTAGAATAAAGCACACTTTTGGTAATGAAGCATAATTGTATTTTGGTCCGATAGTGCCTATTTTCAGTTGTAATTGAATGTATGAAATTAGAAATGACAACCTGTAGGCTAACAGAAAAGAGTTGGTTGATTAAGATATGCAGAAGCTTATAAAAGTGAAAACGAGTTGTGTCTGGGTTGTTCATCCTTGGGGTTGTTTTTATTCGTTACTATGAGTCTAGGTTGAGAGAGAAGGGAGATGCTTAGCTAGATAATCAATCCAGGTTTTTTGCATATTGATAGTTGAGAGAAGGAGAGAAGAAATACATGGATCCAAAACCAGAGAGCATGAGATGATAGAGATATGTACGAATTGTAAAGAATATAAAAAGAAGAGTCTGCAAGGTGAGTGCGTGGAAAAAAGTGTGAACCTATTTATCATGCTAGATGGAGAGCACCTTTGTGGTTTTTCCCAAATGGATTTCCACATTAAATGTTGTGTTTGTCTATATTTCTTAATTATGTTTATGTAAAATGCATGTGTGTTGTGAATTAGTGGATCTGAATATGTCGTACAATGTCTGTTTATGAATAAATCCATATATCTGTGTGTCACATCACTAATAAAGTGAATCTGTGATAAGGATTTTATATTAAGTGTTGTGGTCCATGTCAACAGATAAATAGACTCTTGTCTAGAATAAATAAGAAAGAACAAGAAGCATAATTACTGAATTTGGTCGAGTGATTGTATAAAGTACTGTAAGAGTAGATACCCCCACATAATTGTAGAAACTTGGTTTTGGAAGTTACCAATAAATATATTGGGTGAGAATTAATCTGCGTCACACGTGTTGCCGACGTAGTCCTCCTTTGTCAGGTTGATAACTGGGGTTTTGTTGACAACTAAAGATCTGAACCTGGTTCGACTGAGATTAAGCCAATAGTAACATTCTTGTTCCAACTTTCATGCATGTTGTCTTAACACTTGATTATTTTATTATTTATCTCGTGCACTCTTATTGTGTCATAGAACGACTTACTATTTATTTGGTGTTATGAAGATTTGAATGGTGGCTTACTTAGCACTAATGCTAATGCTCACTAAAATATTTTGCAGGTATCGCTAACCCTCGTAGAGGGTCATGAACTCAGCACTAAAGAATTTTCTTGTGTAGAGCTAAATTTAGCGATGAACGTTGTAACACAAGTTTATGAGTGAATAAATAATGTTTCCATCTAACACTGGTCTCAGAAACTGTTAACTATTGTTTAATAAATCCACATGGAATTTGCTCATAAATTTGCTGTACCAACTTGATTTTGGTGTTTAGTAGATTCCATTATTCCGTGGAATCTTGGTAGTTAAATAAGATTCTTGGTCATGGTCCTTTGTTTGATACTGATCCTGAAGATCATGATGGAAAAAAGGAGTATACATAGATTTAGCGATTTCACGGTCTCAATTTTGATTCTGGTGGGATAGTAGGTGAAGCATCCAGTCATAGACAATTCATAGCAGCATTCAGTTATGCACAGTAGTAGACAGAGAAAATTGATGGGTTAAAGCTTGCATCAAACAGATACACTAGTCCACTTTGTCATGGATGCAAAGTTGACATGTGCATGGAAGACAAGAAGTACACATTGATACCTTATGCAAGGTGCCATCTTGAAGAGAAAATATCAGAAGATTCAGAGGTGGCCCACAACAATACAATTGAACTTGTAAGACCTGTTGTCCTTTATAAAAAATGTAATTCTGCTATGACTTGTTATCTTGTTTGTGATTAGAATGAATGCTATGAGAGTTATAAAGGAAAGGAAAATCCGAGATTTTGTGAACATTTGTTCCCTGGAGTTTATTTTTTTATAATAATTGGTATTATGTATAGAAATATTTTCTATGTTTCTAATAAATACATTGCATTGTAAACGAAAAAGGAGTTTCTTAAAAGAGCATATTATTTGTTAAAATCAAGTAATTTAATTTTGTAGCTACTTTAAACTTAAGAAAATAAGAAGATATTTATCCATCTTTAAATAAACTTTAGTTTTGTTTATTAGTTAAAAAACAATTTGTTTTAATATGTTTTTTTCTAAAATTAAAAATATATTTCACAACAGATGACTATAATGTAAACTAAAAAAGAAGTCTCTTAAAGAAACATAATATATAATGTAAACTAAAAAAGAAGTCTCTAAAGAAACATAATATATAATGTAAACTAAAAAAGAAGTCTCTTAAAGAAACATAATATTTGGTATAGCATTGGGTATAGAGTAATTTAATTTTGAAGCTATTTTAAAGTTAAGAAAATATAATTTAATTTTGTAGCTACTTTAAATGTGAGAAAATATAGTAGATATTTATCTTTTAAACAATTTAAAATGTACTTGTATAAGTTAATTAAAAGATATCATTCACTATATCTAATAATTTAAGTTAAATATATATTTTTAACAATGCTATAAATATTATTAACTTACTTTTAACTTTTAGGTATTTATTTATTTCAACCATAAAGATTAAAAAAAAAAACATAAATCTAGATTTATGGTTGTGAATGTATTATATAGTATGTTTTCAATACATTATTGATCACTTGTGAAAGATGGTTTGAATTTGAGGTATTTTTAGATGTTCTCTTGGGATGTCCAAAAAAACTATTCACTAATTTTATTTTTGGATTTTCAATGGAATTAATTATTGTTGTAAATTTTCTGTTTTGTTTAATTTAAATGTTTTTTAAATAGTTGGTTTAATCTCTTAAAAATATTTTTCATGTTAAATATTTAATATATAAATATACTAAATGCATTGTATATATAATGACTATGATGTAAACTAAAAAGAGCCTCTTTAATAAACATATCATTTAGTCTTACTAGAAAAGAGAAAATAAATCAAAGAAAATCACCAATTTTGAAATAAATTCTAAGATTTCCTTGTACATAATCATTGTTTAAAACAAAGTTCTTTATTTAATCATCATTTGTTTAGATTTATTGTAATGTATGAATTTACATGCCATTATATATATATATATATAACCAATTAACTTTTTTTATGATAATGATTATGATTAATGTTCGTTGAGACTAACTTTGGTCTATCAGAGCTTAAGAAGGATAGTACTTGGATTTCTTTAAAATCGTGTTCCTATGCTCAAAAAGCTTGCCAAGAAGCTTTCCAAGCTCACTATAGTTTTGGCAAGTTAGGAGGTTATAAAGGTTTGTATTGTAGAAAATACTATGAAACTCATATCTAATGTGGGTGTAAGCAAGGCACTCTAAGAGAAAGTGATTTTCATTATCAATGCTCGTAGACTCATACAGATGACAAACTCTTTCCGCCCATGGACTTTTAGGAATAGACCAATGCCCTGTTTCGCTACGGAGTTCATGAGAGTCCGTTCTAATCTTTTCTATATTAATTTTCTTCTGTGAGATAGTTACTACAGAGAGATACTTTCGATCTTTGAAGTAAGGATTAATGAACTCCTTATAGTATCTTAATTTTCTCTTAACCGCTAAATTTTCCTCACACCGGAATATCTTTAAATTAGAAGTAATAATATTGTTGGCATTGTTAATGTTCTGTAAAATTTCGTTTTCATTAATGCCCCAATGGTTTAACCAAGCCATGGTATCTTTACACCAACATCGCTTGAGGCGTAGTTGGTTTTGAATAGAATAGGATAAGGCATATTTCTTTTAATTTTGAGGTAAGATTCTCTAGAAATGTTGCACCCCCATAATTCACAACCATACAAGATAACATGGATGGAAAGAGTTTCAAAGAGGAACTTCTTTTTATCCCACATGACCGGATTGGATGACTTATAGTTATTTTCAAGACCAAAATAAGCTTTCCACCCTCCATTAATCCTTTTCTCAATGCTATATTTTCAATTGAGCTTGTAAGAAGTCACTTCCTCTATATCTCTATTATCATAAATAAAATTTGCATAGATGCCTTTCTTAGATTTTATAATCATGTTTTTTTTCTTGTTGATGTTAACACTCATACCCATGTTAGAGAAAAAATCTCTAAGAATTCTTAATTGCTTATCGAGATCAAAAAGACACCTTGCCATAAGAACAATATCATTAGCATAAAGTAGGAGGAGGAGGATCAGATTGTACTGACGCAGTCTGCTTCTTCTAAACATTTTTTTAACTTATCAATGTAAATGCCAAAAAAGGTAGGGGAGAGGGGGAAACCTTATTTAAATCCAATATTACAATTCATATATGTTGACCACCCCTCATTATTCTTAAACTTGGAAATGACCTTTTTGTATAACCTTATCGCGACAATTCTCAACTCAAAAGGAACCTTAAGCTCCTCTAACCTATTCCACACGCTATTTCTAGGCACTCTATCAAATGCTTTTCTAAAATCCACAAAGAAACAAAATATGTGAGATTATTATTACGACATTCCTTTGCAATGATCCTAAGTGTAAGGAGGTGGTATGTGGTTGAATGATTCCTTCTAAAACCTACTTGGACTTTAGAAGGTTTGATTATAATATATATACATACTTATTATATTTCTTTATCCATACTTATTATATATAAGATAAACTTATTTGTATTCAATCATCATTATACTTTTGTGTATAGTGATTATATAAGATAGATATTCAAAAAAATAAGAAATCAAGGTTTATTGTTGTGAATGTAATATGTAATATGATTTCAATACATTCTTGATCACTTATCAAAGATGGCTTCTATTTGAGGTATTTTTAGATGTTTTCTTGGGATGTAAGAAAAAATTATTCACTAATTTTATTTTTGGATTTTCTATAGAATTATTGTTGTAAATATTTTTCTTTGCTTAATTTGTAAGTTTTTTTAAATAGTTGGTTTAATGTGTAAAATAGTTTCCATATCTCTAATAAATATTTAGTTTAATATATAAACATACTAAATGTATTGCATTGCACATATAATGACTATGATGTAAACTAAAAAAGTCTCTATAATAAACATATTATTTAGTTTTACCAAAGAAGAAAGAAGAAATCAAAGAAGATCACCAATTTTGAAATAAATTCTAACATTTCCTTGTAAATACTCATTGTTTAAAATAAAGTTATTTATTTAATCATCATTCATTTAGATTTATTGTATTGTATGAATTTACATGCCATAATAATTATAAAAAATATATATATATAAATTAAAATATTTAAAATCAAATAATTTTTTTTTTCAATTACATTTTTTTATGATGATGATGATTAACATTTGTTACGACCAACTTTGGTCTATCAAACCTTAAGAAGGATAATACTTGAATTACTTTAAATTCTTGTTCCTATGCTCAAAAAGCTTTCCAAACTCACTATAGTTTTGGCAAGTTAGGAGGTTATAAAGGTTTGTATTGTAACAAATACTATGAAACTCAGATTTAATGTGGGTGTAAGCAAGGCACTCTAAGAGAAAGTGATTTTCATCATCAACGCTGATATACTCACACAGATGGAAAACCCTTTATGCCCATTGAGTCTTAGGAATAAACCAATGCCCTGTTTCACTATGGAGTTCATGAGAGTTCGTTCCAATCTTGTCTATATTAATTTTTCCATGAGCTAGTTACTACCAAGAGATACTTCTGGTCTTCCAAGTTGTGATTAATGACCTCTTTATAGTATCTTAATTTTCTCTTAAACGATAAATTTTCCTCACACCCGAATATCTTTAGCTTAGAAGTAATAATATTTTTGACATTGTCAGTGTTCTGTAAAATGTCATTTTCATTAATGCCCCAATGGTTTAACCAAGCCATGTTATCTTTACACCAACATCGCTTGAGGTGTAGTTGGTTTTGACTTGACTTTAAAGCGATTTTATGTAGTCTCTTGTTTCCTATTCTATTTATCTTATGCTTGTACATTAGGTACCTAGTCATAACAATATGCTCTTGATGGGGGAAAGACCCACTTTTATGAGGAGAATAGGATAAGGCATATTGCTTTTAATTTCGATGTAAGATTCTCTAGAAATGTTCCACCCCATAATTCACAACCATACAAAATAAGAGGGATGGCAAGAGCTTCAAAGAGGAACTTCTTTTTATCCCACATGACCAGATTGGCCGATTTAAATTTATTTTCAAGACCAAAATAAGCTTTCCACCCTCCATTAATCCTTTTCTCAATGCTATAATTCCAATTGAACTTGTGATGAATACCATTTCTGAGATACTTGTAAGAAGTCAGTTCCTCTAGATTTCTATTATCATAAATAAAATTTGCATAGATGTCTTTCTTAGATTTTATAATCATGCTTTTTGTCTTGTCGATGTTAACAGTCATACCCATGTTAGAAAAAAATCTCTTAGAATTCTTAATTGTGTATCGAGATCAGAAAGACACCTTGTCATAAGAACAATATCATCAGCATAAAGTAGGAGGATGAGGCTAAGATTGTACCGACGTGGGCCTACTTCTTCTAAACATTTTTCTAACTTATCAATGTAAATGCCAAAAAGAGTAGGAGAGAGGAGGAAACCTTGTTTAAATCTAATAGTACAATTTATATTTGTTGTCCACCCCTCATTATTCTTAAACTTGGCAATGACCTTTTTGTATAACTTTATCTGTCAACTCAAAAGGAACCTTAAGCTTATCTAGCCTACTCTACAGGTTATTTCTTTGCACTACATCAAAAGCTTTTCTAAAATCCAAAAGCAAAAAATAGGTCAGACTTGTTATTACAGCATTGATCCTAAGTATAAAGAGTTGGCGTGTGATTGAATGATTCCTTCTAAAACTTGATTGGCCTTTAACAAGTTTTATTATAATATATATACATACTTTTTATATTTCTTTATGCATACTTATTATATATAAGATAAAATTATTTATTCAACCACCATTATACTTTTGTGTATAGTAATTATATAAGATAAATTTATTTATTCAATCAATATTTAATTAAGTTCTATATTATTTTAATAAAAATATACTTGTTATAAATATTAATTTATAAATATATATATAAAAACTATAAAATAAAAACCAGTATTGTTTTATTAAATACAAAATTTCAACTATTTGTGTAACAATCTAAAATAAAAAAATACATATCACATCCAATTAAAGACCTCCTAACATCAAATTGAAGACTTCTTGAAATTAATTATACATTCTTTTAAATTAAAGAATGATAACTATAATTTTAAAATTAATTATACATTATTCTTAAATTAAATAATGTGAACTATGATTTTAGCCGTGGTTGAAAAAAAATTCATTAAAAAAACATTATAAAAAATAAAATATAATAATAAAATGATATAAACAATAAATATATATATATATATATATATATATATATATATATATATATATTATTAATAATAAAATATTTTATTTGTTTTTAAATTTTATTTAATTTTTTTAATTGTGTTTAATTTTAATTATTTTACCCATTTCATATAACAAATTTTATAAACTTATAATTTTTGTGTACACAACACAACAATGACAATACCATAAAACATATCATAACATAAACACAATTTTAAAATTCTCATTTTTATTTAAACATAAATTTTATATTAGATTAATATTTAAAATTGTAATAAAAAAATTTAAATATAAAATTTATATTGAATTAGTTTTATTATATTATATATTATTTTCAAATATAATATTATTAATAAAACTAGTTTTAATTAAAATAAAATAAAATATAGTAAATATAATATTTATAATAATATCCTATTTAATTAATTAAACAACTTAAAAATAAAAAATTAAACGAACATTATATAATACATTAAAAAATTTATTATTAAATTTTTTTAATTATTAAAAATAAATTATATTAAAAATGCACATTATTTAAATCATACATCTTATTAAAATATAAAATAACATTATTATATAAATTATCATGTAAAATAAATGCAATAATTATAAATAAAGACAATTAAAAAACAATAGAAAATAATTATTTTAATTAAGAAATTTATTTAAAAAAAATAAAATTATAAATAGAAAATAAAAAATTTAATCACATTTAAAATATAAAATAGTTATTATTTATGAGATGTAATGTTAAAGCACTTTTTTTTTTATAAAGTTACCATTTGAAATAAAAAAACTATACTATCTAACATAAAATATTTCCTTTCATCATGTTAAAATATCTTTATTTCTAAAATTCTTTATCGTTTTCAATCAATATTAAATTCAACAAATTACACAAATCTATAAAATAAAAAATTAAACACATTTATAATAAAAACTAATTATGAAATGAAAAATACACATCATTTATTTTATTGAAATAAAATATTTCATTTCAACAAATCATGTTAATTTAAAATATCTTTATTTTTTTCATTTTAAATGAACTTTTCAACTAGTTTTAAATATTTAATCAATTTAATTACAATAAATTGCATAAATCTATGTTTAGTGTGCACGATTATTGTACACAATACATACACAGTACAAAACACATACAACATAACACAACAAAAACATATAATATTGAATTTTTTTATTTTATGAAGCCTTTATTGTACATCATATAAGTTTTTAAAAAGTAATGTGATTTTAAATTATAATGTGTATCATAGAAGTCATTTTAAAATGTAATGTGTATCATAAAATTGGCTTAAGGTAATATATAATTGTTTTAAATGTGATATTTATGATAAATTTATTTTATATAAAGTAAAGAAAAAATTCTATAAATGTAATGTTTATTGTAAATTTATTTTATATAAAATAATGGAAAAATGTTGTAAATATAATGTTTGTGATAAATTAAATTAAAAATATTACTTACGATAATTAAAGTTAAATGTCTTTATAACAATGATATTAAATTATTAATAAATTGAAGATATTATTCTTCATAACTAATAATTTGATTAAATGTGTATTTTAGACAATGATATGAATATTGTTGTTTTCAATGTAATATGTAGTATGTAGAATTTTTCAGGTATGATGATGATGACATCATCATCACGTTTTTCCAGGTATTTCTTGTTTGTGGGGTAGGGGGGTCCGTCAAAAGTATGCAGTGTGGGTACTCGTTGGATGTGCAATCAAATTCCGCATCCAACAAGCTCTCCCGATCGAAATTTGAGTAAAAACATAGGGAGATATGTCGAAAATACGAACACAAAAAGTAGTTTTTTTCTTTCTTCCTCCAAAATTAATCAATATTATTTTATTATTTTAACTATTATTTTATTATTTTAACTATTATTTTATTATTTTCCTTAGGAGGCCCATTTTAGACCCCAAAATTCCTTTAATGCAATGCTATAGTTCCAATTGAGCTTGTGATGAATACCAATTCTGAGATACTTGTAAGAAGTCACTTCCTCTATATTTGTATTATCATAAATAAAATTTGCATATATGTCTTTCTTAGATTTTATAATCATGTTTTTTGTGTTGTCAGTGTTAACAGTCATACCCATGTTAGAGAAAAAATATCTAAGAATTCTTAATTGCTTATTAAGATCAGAAAGACACCTTGCCATAAGAACAATATCATGAACAAAAAGTAGGAGGATGAGGCTAATATTGTACCGACGCAGCCTGCTTCTTCTAAACATTTCTCTAGCTTATCAATGTAAATGACAAAAATGGTAGGGGAGAGGGGGGAACCTTGTTTAAATCCAATATTACAATTTATATTTGTTGTCCACCCCTCATTATTCTTAAACTTGGCAATGAACCTTTTTTATAACCTATCGCAGCATCTCTCAACTGAAAGGGGACCTTAAGCTCCTCTAGCCTATTCCACATGTTATTTCTAGGACCTGTATCAAAATCTTTTCTAAAATCCACAAAGCAACAAAATAGGTCGGACTTAGTATTACGACATTCTTCTACAATGATCCTAAGTGTA
>LPNX010914711.1:228524-242215 GCA_001517045.1 Pseudotsuga menziesii | reverse complement strand
TTTTTCATAAAGTCCAAGATGGGGACATCTAATTCATTGTCATTTAACGTTGAAATTGGTGTGCCCTCTCTTTATTTTGATTGTGTGGGAATTCTCTCTCGTACCACCATACTTTTTGTACGTCGAATAGTAGAGCGTGGAGATCGCTGGAGAGGGGCATCATCTACAAAAACCAATAAAGTTATATAGATATAAATGTTTAGTCATTACTGAGATATGTATTTCATTATTTCCAATATCATTACAATGATCTTTACCTGTTGGCTGACTAGCTGAGACAGTTAGAGTGTTCATTGGTTCTACCATTTGTTCCTCTTCCATTTGAGCATGAGCAAGTACATGCTCTACCATTCACAGAAGAAAATTTATTACTACACATCATCAATTATATATTTGAAATCATAATAAATACTTATATTTTATAGCATACATACTGTAATCATGGCTAGGATGCTCGCCACCAACATGAGGCAACTCCCCACCATCGTGTGGTACCAATTCAGTACCGCTACAATCATTGCTTTTGTTGCTCTCACCCTGAAAACCAAAAAAGAAATTTATTTTTCAATGTAATGATTCATGAATAGATTACACAAGTACATTATAATGATGGTATTATTATGAGGAAACTCAATTGTTTTGGTAAGATGTTTGACATGACTAAGTCTATAAAAACATAAGGCCAAGTACACCAAGGTCACTCAAGTCACACTATGGGAATTTGTAAAACCATTCATTTATTAAAACAATTTGTCATATTAAGATATTTCCAATGTGTAAGAAGTTTCAAGTTATTACATATACAAATTTGACATAACACAGAATTCAAGTCCAAAGTAATGTGAGCAAATTGAACATGCACATATGGTTTTATTTACCTCTGTGTGCATCAATGGGGAAATTGGGGTTTTCCCCAAGATTTTTCGATGTTCCAACCCATGTTGAAAACCATACTTGAAGTCGAGCCTNCATATGGTTTTATTTACCTCTGTGTGCATCAATGGGGAAATTGGGGTTTTCCCCAAGATTTTTCGATGTTCCAACCCATGTTGAAAACCATACTTGAAGCCGAGCCTCAAGCCTTCTTTAGTGGTTGCTTCTTTAAAAGAATTTCCCTGCAATTCATAACACCATAAAAATTATTTGTTCGCTACAGCTACAAATAATGATCATTCATTTCTTACGATTCATGCTCTTAGTTTTTGATATCTAACCTGGCCCATTTTGTGTTGCCCATGTTTTTCTACCCTTTCCTTTATCACTTTAGAGGTGTCGGGGAGCCTATGAAAGGTTTCAAATATGTTAGATATCACAACTTAAATATATTTAAAAGTAAAAAAAAATTATTGAACATTTTTCATTGAAAATATGATATGTGACATACCTTCTTGAAACAATTGCCCAAGTATTTCCTTGTTTTCTCAATGCCTTCTCCTTTGCATCATCCATGAGAGCCTTCCACTCCTTCTATGGAACCATTGAAGGACACTCATACTTAGTGTTAATTTTCAAATCGTCCCTATAATCGACCTTGACATATTTCAAATTTAAGCCAGCTGTTGCGGTGGCACCTTTTTTGTTGAAGGTGTCACCAAACAAGTTAACCATGTGGTTCATCAAATCATATTTCAATTTTTCATTTTAGGCATTTCACCATGTACGAATGGTGGGCCCAAAAATCTCCAAATCCTTCTCATGGGGGTTCTTATAAAAAACATTATTTCCTACAAAAACAATATGATCATTAATTAAAAATAATTTTAGGTATGTGGCTTTGAATTACATGACAAAAAAACTAAATTAATTAAATAATACCGATAATCTTTGTTATTTTGATTGGAACACAGTCCTTGTCTACAAAGAATGTAATGGGCAATGATCCCTTGCTAACCACACGTACTGCTCCAGGATAGCAACTTTCACATTTGATGCTACTCTCCTCTCTAACATCATGTGAAGTAGTATTGGGTGAAGGGCCTTGCTGATGTCCAACATTCAGTGAGGGCGTAGAATATAAAAGGAATTTTTTGTCATGATATTCAAATAGCCTCGTTGGTATTGTAGATTGATGTTGTGTTGAACCATCACTACTACCAATACCGACATCTACATACTGTACTTGATGCACAGGTGTTGTCTCCAAAAATTCCTAAAAAAAAACTTTAATTGATTAGATCATAATAAAAATAGAGAACTAAAATAACATAAATGAATATATGTCTCATAGTTCATAAAATATTTCATAGATGCACTTACTCCGTATTGTACTATTGTTTGCCTCAAGTTAGAAATTCTTGCCTTAATTTCTTCAGTCATGGGTCTGATTTTTATCAGTGCAAGAAGTTCTTGATTGGAATTTTTCAAATCCTTCTTCACAGTTCCCATTGGGTCACTTGAATAAAATATATCTTCCTCAGTGACCACCTCATCATCATGATGTGGTGTTCTCTACAAACATCAATCAATAAAAGTAGTTAATTTATTTGTATCATTACAAAAATTCACGTGAAAAAATAACATGCATTTAATAAATAAAAAATTACTTTAATCATGTTTAGGTACTATTAGGCTAACATTTACTTGATGGGACACCATTTGGGATTTACCATGGTCAGCCTACCACAATACAAGAAGAAACACAATTTCATATTGAAAAGAAAAATTGAACCATGTCTAATAAATGTGATTAACGAAGAAAAAAATAGTGTTAATATGGCAATCACGTTTACCTAACCAGAAGCTGCAGTTGTGTTGTGAGTATTCCCCTGACACAATGTAATAAGCATGATATCATATTCAAATACCACAGTGGTTACAATATGCTCACACAGTGTTTACAATATGCCTGCACTGTATTTACAATATGCCAGCACAATGTTTACAATAACGCCGGCAAGGGGATTCAATAATGACCACAAGAGGCTTGGGATATCCCCGCAAGGGGATTGAAAGGTTTCCCAAGTGAAAAAATCTTATGTTCAATGTGTTGATGTGTTGATTTTATTTACTGCTCTTGTCATTTGTTATCAGATAGTCTGAAAAATTTTAAAGTATTCATGCTAATGCTAAAATTTAACACTAGGAACCCCATCCCCTTGTACCAACTCTTTACATGCAAGAACCCCAAACCTTAAGTACAATATTGTTATTATATTAGATATACTTTAGCTTATATTAGCTTCTTATCATTAATTACGGTATTGTTCAAATAATCTACAATGATCTGACTTCGTTTACACGCTGCCGCACAAACGGTAGGGTTCGTAATATGGTTGATTAAAATCAGTAAGTATGAGGTTTCGGTTTGATGCACAGGTTAATAAAGACAGATAATGATCCCAGTTAATAAAGACACCATTTTAAATTTTTATATGAAAGTTGGAATGCCACCCTCAAACCCAAAGCCTCCATTTAAAAACTGGTTTCTTCAATTCTGAGAACAAGATAATCATCGCCTTATTATTTTCCATGTTATGGTATAGAAATAATGAAGAAGTGGATGAATCTATTTTAGGTTTTCTATCACAATTGTATCCAATAATAAATGAATCCTCTAAATGAAATATTCCTTCTTACCTAGCTCAAATTATTAATTAGTAGTTAACTGAGTTCCCTACACAAGAATATTTAGGCTTCTCTCATGAGAATTGCATATGTGGTCTTACATGGAATATATTTACAAATCCTTTCCTAGATAAGGTAAAGAGTGGTTACAATTCACCCCATATACCAGAATTTAGGATTGGTTCATATTTGAAGATAATATAGTTGTCATTGTATATGTATTTGAAGGAAGACCCTATTAATTACCTACCTTTTTTACAGTGAGAATCCTGACAATGGAATTTGCAAGGAAGAAACTGCTATCAAATGAATTGCACTTTGGGAGTGTCAAACAACATAAGTGTTTTCACATCCCCAAAGATGTGGGTCCCTTATATATTAGATCTCTCAGTGTTGTACACTACCTAGAGGGATTTATAGAGAATAATTCTAGACAAGGATGAAGTAGTGGCCTATGACCCTCATGTGGTGATATCAAAACAAAGGTTAGAAAATAAAAACTCAACATATGAACCAACTCCTAGGCCTGATTTGGTAAGCATTGCTAATAAATATAGTTGGGAGGAGTTTGAGAAGATTTTAAAGGATGACATAGCTTCAAGTGATCATAATCAAGTAGCAAGACAGAATAGAGGGGAAGAAAACATGGAAATCGATCAAGATGATCAAACCCCATAAGCCAAAGGAAAATGATTGATTCAGTAGAGAAGACGAAAGAGTTATATTAAAAGGATATAAATGTTGAAGTATCCAAGTAGGTTGATGAGATAGAAAAGAAAACCAATTTTTTGGGAAAAACACTAACCATATTAATTCCCTACCCATCCTTGGATTTTATAGTTCCTCAGAAATCCAAATACATAACTCTCACAGTGTTAGTATTGGTACAAACAGACCTACAAGTTGTTTACAGGGAGATCAGAAAGAATAGTGTACATAATGTGAATTAAGACAGGATGCACACTATTCCTTCTAACAAAATATTGTTGAGAGTTGCAGATAGTGTTCATGAAACATTCCGATATTTAGTAGTTGATTCCATGGTGCCTAGGCATACCAGTCTGAAATATTATAGAAGTATATAGCATGTATTGGAATGGTCCTTGTTTAGCCAACTTCATAAACTGGATTGCTTCAAACAATCCAATGATATAATTTTTGCATATGTGGTCAAAGCCACTAAGATGGAGAAAAATCTTAGAGAGTGACAGAAAAAAGTAGGATATCTCCTTCATTTGTGGCTTCACGGTATGTTGGGTTATAGGTGCATAGTATGTTGAAGGTGTTTAAGGAGACACTTAACCATGATCACAGCTGGCATGGTGAAAGGGGGAGAAAAAATAATCTCATGCGATATGATGATGGTTGAATGGGTGTCCTTGATGCATGTTTACACTTATGATAACTACATAATTCTTAAAATGAATTCTTCTATATTTGTATATAATTAGCAAGAATGACCTCAAAAATACTTGTTGTTGATTATATGACTTATATAGAGCTGGTTGTTGAGATTTTTATCATTGTATGAACACAACTCCTAGAAATCACATGAAGACTTGAGAGCATGTCTAGATGAACATATGGAGAAGCTTCAAGACTAATTGATAAGGGACCATATATGAGACAAGTTAAGTATTGCATACTTTTGTGTAGACACATAGTATACCCAATGGAAGATTTGATGTATTCTGGACAAAGAATTTTAGTTTTATATTTGAATATTGTTTGAAGACAACTTGGGGATAGATCATGGAAAAAGATTTACATATGAAATAAGTGTAGCAAGGGTGTATGCTTAAACATTAAACAGTTGCAGCAGCGTAATCAATACATTCATGATACGATGATATTCCATCATTACCCTTGTTAAGTTGTGGAATAAATTGTAGTAAATTTTGTGAGAAGAAAAGGTGCAGATCCAACATTAAAATGCTCTCAAATCTTGGTTTTTCAAAGGCAGACTCAATCCCGCTAAAAGATATATCAGTCCTGATTAAGATCAGAATTTGAACATCCTAATGACTTCTTACATTAACACTGACAATATTGGGAACCTTGACTCTTAAGAATTTGTTTTGGCATGAATATAATATTAGACTAATTTGGGTTGTGCATTAAGACATTCTATGTCTACCAAAGCATTGAAGACAGTTGAACTATCATGACATGACATCCTGAGGAGTTTAAAAGTAAATACCACAACGAAGTGACCTTCTTCACATTAATTTGACAAAAAAATGCAATGACACGTGAAAGGGAGTGATTTGTTTTGACAACTTAACTGGATAGTGATCAAACTGACCAGACTATGGACTTCTCACTGACGTGGTTGTGATAGCTTATTGATATGATAGTTTATTGCATATGGACATGAGAGAACCTTGAAGATATCCAAGTACTGCTAAGCATATGGATGCAGCTATAGATCTACGAAGTGATCATCAAACACAGAATTTTGTGATGTTTGAAGATTCAAGATAGCCTACACATACATCAAGTTTCAAGTATCCAAAGGATAATTGACATGACATCAAATGATTTTTCAAGGTACATGCTACAACAAATAAGGGTCATTGCATCACACAATAAGTTATGGTTTTGGCAGCAGCATAAGCATTAACATTCACAACTTATTGACTAAATGACATGATCATTGATACCCAAAGTGAAGTTGACGGCAAACAAGTCTGATTGATGAAGCTCCAAGGTCAAAATATGATCTTGGAAAATACTTTTGAAATCATTTGTATAGATAAAACCCTTGAAGACAATTGAAAACATAAAGGATGCATTCTTCAAAGCTCATATAATGGAGGAAACAGACAAAGCTTAGGAGTTGGTCTTGGATGGAGTTGAGAGACCTATCCTAAGGTGAAGTTTGCATCAAAACAAACAAAGGGGATAGATAAAGGTACAACATAAAAGTATTTGTTTGAGGAAGACTTAAGGCTGATCTAAAGACGGTTTAAGGACTATTTCTTCACTAAGCTATAAATACTTAGCTTTTGGCTATGTTTGTCCAAGACTAAGAACTGTGTCTTATCCTAGCTTTTATCAAGCCTTAAAATTATGTGAGACTATTTTGAAAACCATTGATTGATTCCACAATGAATATTTCATTGGCCATTATGAATTGGAAGCCGTCATATAACAGAGACAAAGGAAGCCAAAATAAGAGTGTTGATAGATAGGGGAGAGTTGACAAGGTGATGCAAAATAACACAAATGTTCTAGTCAATGACATCAAAGCATTAAAAACTATGTTTAATGGAGTTACAAAGCTAGGATTTCCCTTTCGATGGGATCAAAACTCAGAGATATACTCCAAAGAGGAATACATGAAGTTAAATGAAAAAAGGAATGAAGAACCTATGGAGAAACTAGAAGGAATAATCAATGGATACCAATATCTTAAGAGACTAAGTCCCTCCTTCCACATTCTACAAGAATGAAAAATATTTTTAAGGAAATGGTGCCACTCACTTATGAGAGACATTCTGAGGCAGAGCTAGCGTTGCAGAACCTAAAGGATAATATCATAGTAGTGGGTAAATATTGGTAGCTAATAGTGAGATATCATAAAATATATTTAACACCTCAATAGAAATATGATCAATATTCGATTGTCTCATGTTATAAACATAAAAATACAAAGAATACTCCTACTCCACCTCAGTAATACACACAGGCACAACTAGCATAACAATTTGTAGGGAAAATGACTTCATTAGAATACATGCCACCTGGATGCTTAGTACAACCTAGAGATCCCACATTTAATGAAATACTACAAAGGATGAGCCAATTTGGCATCCCACCTGGATATTCTATGCCTCCTAGTCAACAAACCATGTGTGGTCAGCACTACCGGTATGAGGAAAGAAGAAAGGCGGAGGTCGCAAAAGAAACTAAAGCACAATTTATGTAAATGTAGTATTTTGATGTAAAAAGTAAATAGTTAAAAAACTATTACTTTCTATTACAATTCAAATCATTTAAAAACTAAATTCAGTCACCTCATATTCCTATATAATGTAGATATGCCAACTCTATTATAACCTACCAATTTTAGAAAATTTTTACTTGCAAAGGTATAATCATTCAAAAATAAGCCTCTAAAACATAGTTTCGCTAGATATGAACACATCTATGACCATGATGATGACATGTTTGATATTATGGAAAATTATTTGACCTAAATAGCACTATTCAAGAGGCTCGATCCCAAGCCACTACTGGTCTAAACCCTTTCCACCTGTGTGAGGCTAATTTAGACCAATCCATGTGTGCACACAATGTGTATTTCCCATAATTCATCACCTAGTGCTCCATTATATATTCACTTAATAAATAGACCATCCTGTCCTCGTATAATTCTAAAACATCGTGCATCATAAATGTAGAGAGTATTGAAAAAATGATATTATTTCCAAATCCCCCATCTCTACAAGCCCTCCATTATTAAAACCTAGAAACATATTACTAGTCATTGAAATCCTTTGAAAGAATTCATTGTTTGTCTCAGCACTTGGAAAGGTAGATNATATATTCACTTAATAAATAGACCATCCTGTCCTCGTATAATTCTAAAACATCGTGCATCATAAATGTAGAGAGTATTGAAAAAATGATATTATTTCCAAATCTCCCATCTCTACAAGCCCTCCATTATTAAAACCTAGAAACATATTACTAGTCATTGAAATCCTTTGAAAGAATTCATTGTTTGTCTCAGCACTTGGAAAGGCAGATTATAATCTCCGCCTCTCCTTCCCCTTATGAAATGGAATTTTTCTTTGAAAATTACAAGAAATCCATGTCCCTAATATGCACCATATTAGGGTATGATAGTGATGGTATTGTGGATGACACTGTCTTAGGTTTCTTAAATTTCCTAACCCCTATTGTTGGTGTCATGCCTCCAAAATTTGACCTCTGTAGTAACCTAGCTCATCCAATCCATACCAAACTAGAGGAGCTCCCTACTATGGAGCAATTGAGATACACATCCTCCCTATTTTGCATGTTTTTCTATCTGAACTATGAACATTACAAAATCCTGAACCTGAAGGTCATAGATGAAGTAGGAAATCAACCACCCACCTATGAGTGGAGTGACTATAATAATGAGAAATCCTAGAAACCCTAACTAGACAAAATTTTCTAACAAATTGATAGACATAATATACACTTTGATGCATGATTATTCTCTCCTAAGAATGTTTCCATAGAATAAAAACTTCTAGAGTTTAGTCTTGATATAATGGAATCATATTGGTTCCTATATAAGGGTTTAACTATACCGAGGATATATGTTTTTGAAGAGGATCCATACAGGTTAATATCTTTTCTCACACCTAGGGTGTTTTCCATGACATATACTAGACAAAGGATAATTTCTAACCAAATTCATTTTATACACTTTGAGAACCAAATAACCTTTTTGTTTCCTAAAGAGTTAGGGCCTTTTCTAGAAAATTTAAAGGATGAAATTCCCTATAGTATACAAAGGAATTTATGAAAAATATCTATTTGGAAAAAGTAGAGAGGGCCCTTATGATCATCACCAAATTATCTCCCAACTAATGATTTCAAACAAGAATTCTCCATATAATTATGTCCCCAAGACCAAGTTGGAAAGAATTGCAAATTTAGAGAGTTGGGAGCAAGTACTGGTAGTTTCAAATAATACAGTAGGGAAGGATATCATAAATTCACAGTTAGGGAAGAAAAGAGGAGTTGAATAGATCCATAAGCAGGGTTGATTGTCAGGGTTTATAGGAGGGACGATATGAGCAAACCGTGACTGTACATATCAATAAAACCCTCAATGAAATTTATTAATTGTATATATCAATAAAACCCTTACTAGAAAACGATTTAATGGATTAAATGAAAGAAGATGAATTACCGAAGACATCTCTATAGGAAAATAATATGCTGGAAGCTACCTTAGCCTATTCTTTTCATGATGCCTTGATGACCTTCACCTTTTCTTATGGGCATCGATCTCNGAATTACCGAAGACATCTCTATAGGAAAATAATATGCTGGAAGCTACCTTAGCCTATTCTTTTCATGATGCCTTGATGACCTTCACCTTTTCTTATGGGCCTCGATCTCAATCTGTCAATGTCCCTTTGCGTATTGTTTGGGGATGAAGGGGGTGGAAAAAATTGAGGGTAGAAAACCCCCAAAGCTAGGATACCATTAAAATTGAGTTGAATCTTGATTCCCACCCAATAAAAAGTGGCATGTAGAAAGAACCCAGACTATAAAAATTGTTTCAAACAAGAAATTGATCTGTGTCTAGTGCAGCTTAAGGGTTTCTCCACGTTCATAACCTAGATTTCTGGTTGTGTCAAGGAAGGGGTTCGCTTAACGAACAAGAGATTCCTCCTCTGCAACCTTGGAACCTCCTTAGTAACCTTTGAACCTCATCTGCGAACTCGAGCATATTTTGTGGGTGAGGTAAGTGAAAAACCTCCTCTGTGACCTCGGGTCTAGTTTGTGGGTATGGTAAGTGAAAAACCTCCTCTGCGACCTTGGGCCTAGTTCATGGGTGAGGTAACTGAAAAACCTCCTCTACAACCTTGGAAACTACTCTGCGACCTCGAGAGTAGTTCGTGGGTGAGGTAAGTGAACGATGTAAAATTTTGTTGTCACGACAGGGGGAAGGTAAGATGGATATTTTTAATTGTTTCTTGTTTTTTAATGTTTATTTTTTATTTTNGGTGAGGTAAGTGAACGATGTAAAATTTTGTTGTCACGACAGGGGGAAGGTAAGATGGATATTTTTAATTGTTTCTTGTTTTTTAATGTTTATTTTTTATTTATTATTTATATTCATTATTTTGTTTAATTGTTTGTTGATTTTTTATTATTTATTTTTTTATCATAAACAACACCATTGTCATTGTCATTGTGGTCATCAACGTAATAAAAAACACCATCGACATCATCATCATCATTAGTGATGATCATGATGATGATGTTGATAGTGAAATTATTGTTTTCATCGTAGTTAGCAGGATTATCATGATCATTGTCCTTATGGCCATCATCATCATCATAGAGAACATCATCATCAATAGACCCTTTCTTGAAAAAAAATGTCATATGAGGGTAATATGGTGACCATTTCGAAGTTTGACAAACAGAGGATGCTTAATAAATTCCACTATCAAGAAGACTTGAGACAAGCATAAGTAAGTAATAAGGTTAGATGGAATTCATTGTAAATACAATTTATTTCTTACAAATCTTTAAATCCTAAAAATGTGTAAAATTCAATTAATTACAACCTTTATAAATAGGAAATTGAACACGAAATTGTTCTTGTCTTATTATTATTTTTAAAATGTCTTCTAACATAGAAACCATTTTTTTTAATAATTAGGCTTGTTCAATACATCCTAGAGTGGGTATCTACAAAATATGGCTTACATGTGTTAACGCACATATAAATGAAGATAGTACACGATGAACATAGTTTCTATGATATCTCTCCATATCAATTATGTCATGGTTCTCATCTATCACTAGTACATGTGAACGTTTTTTCCATGGAAAATCGTCGCTAGGATAAACATGATGATGATTGCTATTATTCTAATGAGTATGAACATGATGATCATCATGATGAATATGATAACATTGATGACAATGATGATGATGATGATAACATTGATGATTATAACATTGACGATGATGAGGTTGAGGACGAGGATGAGGTTGATTAGGATGTCGGTGGTGACAATGATGAAGATGATGAAGATGATGATGACGAAGACGATGATGATGATTTTGTTGATGATGATGATGATTATGATGATTATGATCATATCATTGATGATCATAAAGATGAATATGGTGATGGTGATGATGATGATTATGATACCATTGATGATCATAAAGATGAAGATGATGATGGTTGTGATTATTCTAATGAGGATGACCATGATGATGATGATTGCTATTATTTTAATGAGTATGAACATGATGGTGATGATGAAGATGATAACATTGATGATGATGATGATGATGATGATGATGATGATGATGATAACATTGATGATGATGATGATTATAAGAATGACAATGATGAGGTTGAGGATGAGGATGAGGTTTATTATGATGTTGATGATGACAATGATGAAGATGATGGTGATGATGATGATGATACCATTGATGATCTTAAAGATGAAGATGATGATGGTGGTGATGATTATGATACCATTGATGATCATAAAGATGAATATGTTTATGGTTATGATTATTCTAATGAGTATGAACATTATGATGATTATGGAGATGAACATGATGATGATGATGATGATGATAACATTGATGACGATGATGATTATAACATTTATGATGATGAGGTTGAGGATGAGGATGAGTTTGATTATGATGTCGATGATGAAAATGATGAATATATTAGTGATGATGAGGATGTCGATGATGATGATGATTATGATACCATTGATGATCATAGATTTGAATATGATGATGGTTGTGAATATTCTAATTTGGATGACATGATGATGATGGTTCTATTATTCTAATGAGTATGAACATGATGATGATGGTGGTGGTTTCTATTATTCATCATCAACTTCTTCATCTGTATCATCATATGGTCTAGAATATCTAGCGTTTAAAGGATCGCTCATATCAGCATCATCATCAAAGTCATTTACGGTTATATATTCATCATCAATATCATCATCGAGTTCAAAATCATATGCTATGTCATTTGGATGATCAACTTCTTGATTAGNTCAGCATCATCATCAAAGTCATTTACGGTTATATATTCATCATCAATATCATCATCGAGTTCAAAATCATATGCTATGTCATTTGGATGATCAACTTCTTGATCAGATTCTTCATCTAACACATCTGCGGTAGCTAACTGCTCCTGATCTGCATCACCTTCTTCTTCGAAATTGTCTTCTTCTTCTAGTGGATTATACTTGATCGATCTTCCTCTTAGATCATATCTAAAAATATATGACCAACCTTATTTACCTGGAATCTCTGAGTAAAATACCTGCTCACATTGACTTGGAAGAACATAAGGCTCTGTACCTGGTTCAAGTGCCCATGTATTAACCATGGTAAATACATTGGCATGCTCAATAACAGTTCTTTAAGGATCATGTTCATTCATTCATAGCCTGTACTATTTGATAACAAATAGAACTATTTTAAATGAATTAAAATCACACTCAATTATATCTTCCAAATAACCATAGTACCTATTTTCAGATACTTCTAGATTCTTGTCACTTCTAGAGGAGACATTAGTGACTTGAAAAAATGCAGTTATCCCACAATTGAATGTTTTCTTCTTGTCATCCAACTTTTTGATGCAAAATTTACAACCATTGTACCACATATCCTTATGGTGTANTAGTGACTTGAAAAAATGCAGTTATCCCACAATTGAATGTTTTCTTCTTGTCATCCAACTTTTTGATGCAAAATTTACAACCATTGTACCACATATCCTTGTGGTGTATCAACTGCATCATGCCCGAATCAGTAAATAAATATATAAGAAGAAATAAACAAAAGAAATGAATTTATATAATGGGAAACAACGAAAAAAATGATTAGGGTATAAAATATACTTGTATTTTTATCTTCTAAACCACATGCTAAATCAATTTTCCTTTGTGTAAGTTCACCGGGATATTCTTCTCGATGATGATGCACTATTTTAATCAATTTACTCACCCCTTCCCATGATAAGGTACCATAGAATTCTATGCCTCGTTCTATCCATTCCTCTATCCAATCAATATTGTTTTCAATGTATAAATGTATTGCATCCCACACGCGACCAACTATACAGAAAAATAACAATTAAGAATTGTAAATTAGCTATCATTAAAGGAAATTAAGTTTACCTCACAATACTGATGGAATATAAAAAATTACATGAGTAAGATATATATGAAATTGGAAACTTAATTGTATAATAAATTAAATATACACCATCTAATTACCTTTCACTTTCTATGTTCTACCTTTCCCCAACAGTACCTCCCCTTTAAATTTGTTGATGGAGTTGACATGCCAAATCCGAGAAAGATTTATATTTTTTGCTAAAT
>LPNX010914711.1:55658-228148 GCA_001517045.1 Pseudotsuga menziesii | reverse complement strand
ACAATTTGCATACCATGACAATGTCTATTATATTCCAACTTCCATAGGTGAGGTGTCATTCTTCGTGGTTTCTTCCCATTCTCTTCTTTACCATTGAATTTTGTTTTGTCGGTAGTTCGATACTTATGGTTCTTAGGGAGGAATTTCTTGTACTCATCAAACACCTCCTTTCTTAGAATTCTTGAATGACAATATTTTATCCTAGGACCACAGACTGGACATGCAAATTTTCCCTTTGTTTGAAGTCTTGCAAGATATATGTATTAATGTTATAAGCATCAAAATATTATTAATTTAAATAAAAAATGCATGATATTTACCTTAAAAACATATTAATTTAAAGTGAAATAGAAATTTACATACCACAAAAATGTGCTAACCCGGGAGCATCATGAATTGTCCATGTAAGTATTCCATGGAACTGAAATTTTTTTTTNATTTAAAGTGAAATAGAAATTTACATACCACAAAAATGTGCTAACCCGGGAGCATCATGAATTGTCCATGTAAGTATTCCATGGAACTGAAATTTTTTTTGCCTTATTGGTCTAGAGATGTCATACATAGTGATGCCAGCCCATAACTTCAATAGCTCATCAATAAGAGGCTCAATATATACATTCATATCTTTAACTTGGTACTTACCTAATTTATTTCACAATATATGATGCTATTTAGTTATATTTTCCAATATATAAAAGGTGTTCTCATGCAACAATGAAACAAAGAAATGAAATAATATATATACTTTCAAAAAAATACCTGAAATAATCATTGCCAACATTGTTTCTCTCTCTTTATTGACATCTAAGGAGGAAGGTTATTGTTTATGAATAAAAAAGGCCACACTANTTCAAAAAAATACCTGAAATAATCATTGCCAACATTGTTTCTCTCTCTTTATTGACATCTAAGGAGGAAGGTTATTGTTTATGAATAAAAAAGGCCACACTGAGCAAGTATAATGAATCTCTCCAAATGGATTGAAACCATTAGTTGCCAATGAAAGCCTAACATTACAAGGTTCATCTTTAAAAATTGGTCAGTTTTCTTTGATGTTATTCCATGCAGAACCATCTACGTGCAGATGAAGAACACCATCTTCATTTATGTTCTTTGTGTGGTAATCCATAAACTGTGCTATGCTTTGGCACCTGAATAGTCATTGGAAACGTGGAATTATGGGAATATAACGAAGAACTTTGCAACACCATCTTCATTTATGTTCTTTGTGTGGTAATCCATAAACTGTGCTATGCTTTGGCACCTGAATAGTCATTGGAAACGTGGAATTATGGGAATATAACGAAGAACTTTGCGAGGCACCTTTTTGTTACTTGATCAGTTCGATATCTACTAATTTCACATTATGGGCATTTTTTTTCTAATGCATATTGTGTATAATGTATAATATGATCATTAGGACATGCATCAATATCTTGATAGTCCATTCCAATTTTTTTCATAATCAAGAATACCTCTCGACATGTGCGTGATAAATTAGTTGATAGTGGTAATAGAAATTCACCCAATTATCTGCAACATTGACAAACAAATGAAATGTAAATAGTATAAATCAGAAATATTGTTTATCCCTAATTTATGAATTAATTGACATTAAAAATAGAGGAAAATAGTGAACTTTTCAATATGCCATGTAAAGATGCAATTAATACATTACATACCTTACGATCTATGTGAAACAAGTGTTTCACAAACCATTCAAAATTTTCAAGTTCACTAACAACCATATAGTATATAGAATATTTTTTTTGAGCCTTCATAAAGAGGTTCTTGGGACTTATCGAGTAGAGGAACATCATGAATATCATGGAGGTTGTCCTCATCCAACAGAGCAAATGTGTCTTGTATCAATCTATTTTTCTCATCTTCATCATTTGTATTAATAACGTCATCTTCGTCCATAGGATCATTAAGAACTCCATCTTTAATATTATGATATCCATGTTCATCGCCTTGTAAATTAGTATTTCTACTATGATTATGTGTCAAATACCTCTCTGGCAGTCGACATTTAGTGGGAATTGTCTGTATAATTACAAACAATGTAATAACATTAGTGTATAATATACAACACATAAATTTTAAATGATAAAGCATTTTGTGAATACATGATCAGTACTATTACAAGAAGTACATTATCTAATGAATAACCTCTTACCAAGGGACGATATTCAAACCCCCCTTCAGCATGCCCCTTCTCCTTACAATGTTTCTCATCACTTGTTCCTAAAAATTTTCCCGTTTGCAAACCCCTGTAATCATTGCAAGGGAAATAACACTTTCCATCGCCCTTCGCCTCCAATGCTTCCTTAAACTCAGCATACCTCTTATTATTTTCTTCCCAAGTATATTTCTTTGACATTCTGATAGCATATAAGAACCAAAAAAACTCAATCAATGTATAAGTAAATTAAATAGAGTATATATATATATATATATATATATATATATTAAAGGAGACAAAAAAATAAAGGAAGCGACATGGAAAGTGACAAATATAATTAGTAAATCCAAGTTGACTTTACTTTGACATGTTACATGTCACAAACAATACCCATACTTTCCAAATTATTAATGATTAAGTTAGTATGGGGGTCTATTCTTACCACCAACCACTATATTTTCGATATTTAGTGATAAAATTTAAATCCCCCCTAACAGTTATGTTCTCCCAAGTTAGGAAACATGATTTCTCACAATCACATGGGATCACAATGCTTAAACAATTTTTTACATGGGATATTACCACATGCTAGTTTACCCCTCTATAAACAAGAAACTAAACAAATAAAAAATTTCAAAATCAATGATCTTGTTTCCCTAATTAGTTCATCTTCATCGTTTTTTAATCAAACAATGATTAAGAGACAAATCCCGATGACAATATATTTACTCATTCGAAAAATAGTAATTCACTAACCACAAACCTGAATACAAAACTAAAATTTTACAAATATTTTGAAATTACCTAAAACACCCATTAATCTAAGACAAACCCATTCTTTCTCATGTACCATCCATAACAAAATTATAAACTCTATCATGATACATTCAAATTAATACCTCATAATCATCCATCTCTTGCCATGTTGGTATTGGATGTGATATTATTGAGGAGAAAATGAATAGTTGAATAACTTTATGTATGACCCTACACGTTAAAGGAGAAAAAGAATTTAAAAATACTAACCTGGAAACCAAAGGAGATCAAAAATTCGATGTATTAAACCAGTACCTGACTCTTGAACTCACAGATCAAACAATAAGCATACAAGTTGTTGCAACAATAGAAAAAAATGATGAAATATGTCTTAAGAACATGTATTTATAGATCAATGATCATGGCGGTTACAACGAAAATGCACATTGGTCAAATTTCAACAATAAGAAAAAGTGGCAATGATCGTTACTGTGATGACCGTTCATTTTTAAATGTTTAGAGTTTCATCGCTGGAGCAACGAACGGATGTCTTATTCGCAATAGAGATGAACATTCATCTATATAGAGACAAACAATCATTTACGTTGCAATAGAGACGATGATCGGGGGCCAGAACAATTTCTATTCAAAATATTTATCAATTTATCCACAAAAATTACCATTTTAACTTATTCGTGTCAATATTTCGTGGAAATTTTGAGCCATATGTACTAGTGACCTATATGCACCTATATGAATCCATATGCATCTGATTATTTCAGACATATCCTCATGAAGTTATAATTAAATGGGGGTGTTGGGATATTATAAATCCACTTCATACTTAGGATAACAATATTTAATATTTATTGATTAATTTCCTACCTACTAGACTAGATAGTTGACATCCACTTGCACCACTTACTCAACACTTGTCATATATACCCAATGAGAGCCTTTATCCTTATTCTGGTAAGATCCTACTAAATTTATTGACTTCCATATTTAGTAATTGCACCTTCTTGAAGATTATGTCTTTAGACTACTTTATTCTATCTTTTCAATGGATAAGGTAAAGCTAGTCGACTAGGAAACTGCTATATTTTGTTTCCAACCCATCCTCCATGATTTTCTCTCCAAATTATAGGATTAGCATTTCTTTCCATCATCTATGACAACCCACTCATGCTTTAGCTAATTTGTGAGTTCCTTTACTGATTAGGAAACGACTTTAGCCACCTATGGGGGTTTATCATATTTAGTATGTCTGCTTTTTGAGCTAGCATGAGTTGTATCCCATGTAACTTGAATTTACCTATGAGGGATGTAATATTTATGTACACTCTTATTCATAATTATTCAATGGAGTTATACACTCCAATATTCATCTCTTCTTCATGTGATTCAGTTTCTCTATATTCTCTTTATTTTCCTTATGCATGCTTGTGAGATTTATCTTGTAGAAAGATCTAATTCCTGTGCTATTTATTTGCATCAATGCTCTATTTCTACATGTTATCATAGCTGAAATTTATACATGGTATTATAGCACAATGTTTTTCAAGTTCTACATATTTGAGGAGCTATATGTTCTCTCTAACAGAGCGCATCATGTCTCATTTCCTCTCTGAAGAAGATCTTGTTATTAAGCTTACAAGATTTTCTCATAGTTTTATTTTTTACGGTTGCAGAGAGTATATCCTTGAGCGCATAAACATATCAGTATGCATTCTTCTTCAGCTATGATCCTTACTCCCTTCAACTAACATGAATGGAAATCCAAAATTGACATTCTATTGCGCAGTAACAGACTCTATAAAGTTTCTATGAATTTATAAAATGAACCAAATTCCGTTGTTGAGAAATCTAAGTGGCATAATAGGTCAGATGAAGCCTATGTATTTATTTTCCTCTCTATTTCCCCTTATCTACTCTTTAATATAGATGTTTTGACCACTCCATACCAAGTATGGACCAAACTTGAGTCTTTCTTTGGAGTTCAAGATGAGATAAGAGTGCATAAGTTGGAGAATAAGTTATTCTCATTGAATCCAAGCAGTTTCAATTCAATTGAGGGTTTCTTCACCAAATTCAAGTCACTTGTTCTATTTCTCAAGCAATGTGCGATTGAGAAGGAAAAATATCAATTGATCATTTTCATTCTATATAAATTGGGTCCTGAATACTTAGTGTTTGTGTCTACTTTTCATGCTACAAGGCTTGCTCTTTCAAATCGGAAAATGCCCTCTTTCAATACATTCTTTGATTCAATGACAAAGGAGAAAAATAAATTGATCCAAATGGGTTCTCTTAGATATTCCAAGGGCAGGTATCATTCTCTCATAGTTAAAGGAAACAAGAATACTAAATCCAAAGAGAATAAAATTGTGAAAGAGAAGAAGCCAAAGTCAGATAATGAAGATGAAAGTTTGAAGCCTACTGATGAAGGTTCAATGAAGAAAGTCAAGAAGAAAAGAAGTATATCCAACTATTCTTATTTCATAAAATTATTTCATCCTAATAATAAATGTTTCAAGAATAATATGGACATCATGTCTTAGCTTCTTGAAAATAACAACATCGAAGTTCCAAATGAGCTAGAGAATCCCGTTGATCCTTCAAAATGTTGTCATAGTGCGCAAGTCCAAGCTGATATAAACTATGAATTGAGTGCCAGAGTTAAATAATTTCCTCATATATCTGATATAGATTCATTTTATGACATATCATAATAATAAATCTCATTTTCTTTCTTATATGATCCACCTATTAGTCTCCTGGATTCATCTCCCAATACTTGTGAGTTTTCACTAGATCCTTACTTGTCTTTGAGCAACTCTTCCTCACTTCAGTCAAATGATAATAATTCTAATTTAGAAGCATATTTTCAGAATTTCATGCATGTTATTACATATTCCATACCATCTACCATACCTCTGAATATTCCTAAGACTATACAAACCCCAAGTTCACTAGTTGATTCCTCGTTGGTTTCTTATGCAGCGTTACTTATATTTAATGGTTTCAAGTATTGTCTATTTTTCAGTAGTTGTTCATATATGACCTTAGTTGTCATTGGAATTATTTTACACATGTTTTTATATGTTCTAAACACTTATGTTTCAGATCTCAATTCCATCCATCATTCATATTTTTACACTCATTAGTTTTTCCTAGTTGCTCATCCTTTTGCTAGTTTAGCCCCATATCCTCATGGAGAGACTAAACCTTTGGTATTTGATGTTCCATATGATAATATTTATGATATATCAGACTATATTCAGACTCATTTCAGATTTGGGAAGGCGCTATATCATTTTGGAAGGAAGATATATGATCCACATCACCATTTTGCAGCTATACAAGGAATTGATTGTGTTACTAATTGTGTTAATTTTTGTACTCTTTGGTAAGGAGTATGCACATATATATTTTCCTTTTAAGCGTTTGTTTGAATATCATATTTTTTTATCACAAAGAAGCATTCAAATAATGATTATACTTCATCAAATGATGAGATACAAGGAGTCTCTCCTCTTCTTTCTTACAGATTCTACACTCTAGCGCATGATCATGGAGTATACAATTTCTTCATCAAAGTATTTTACCATAAGAATTTCATGCATTTCATTAAAGTGAAGATAAATACGTGTTGAAGAAACATTTCAAAATTTGTTCTGTGTCCTTTCTTGAGGGAATATTTTCCCCATTTGGTTTTGTTTCTTTCCTCGACTTTTCTGGACATGAATAATTGTAAAGGGTGACCATAGCCTTGTTGATGGACCCTACATACACCTATATGCATCCATATGCATATAATTATCTAAGACATGTGTCATCATAAATTCATACTTAAAGGGGGGTGTTAGTATATTATAAACCCGCTTCATACTTAGGATAACAATATTTAACCTTTATTGATTAAATTCCTACCTACTAGCCTAGATAGTTGGAATCCACTTGCACCACTTGGTTAACACTTGGAATATATACCCCAGGAGTGCCTTTATATTGATTTTGGTTAGATCCTTCAACTTTATTAACTGCCATATTCAGTAACTACACCTTCCTACATATTCTGTCTTTATACTGCTTTATTCCATATTTTCAATGGATAAGGTAAAGCTAGTCAACTAGGAAACTGCTATCTTTTGTTGCCAACCCATGCTCCATGATTTTCTCTCTAGATTCAAATATTAGAATGTTTTTCCATCATTCATGAAAATGCACTCATGCTTTATCCAATTCATGAGGCCCTTGACTAATTAGGAAATTGCTTTAGCCTCCTATGGGAGTTTATCATATTTAGTAAGTCTACTTTATGAGGTAGTATGAGTTATCTCCTATGCAACTCGAATTTACATATGAGGGATGTACTATTTGTGTACACTATTATTAGTCATTATTCAATGGATTAATACACTCTGATATTCATCTCTTATTCATGTGATTCAGTCTCTCTAACTTCTCTCTATTTTCCTTGTGCATTCTTATCAGAATTATCCTGTAGCAATATCGACTTCATGTGCTTCTTCTTTGCATCAAGGATCTATTTCTACATGGTATCAGAGCTGCAATTTTTACATGATCCACTCAAAAATTGTAATTGTTTATTGACTTTGACACGTTCAACATCGAATTCGACAAGTCTGAACCTCGACACAACCTCGACAGGTTCAGCATCTCGACATGCATCATTGACACCAACGATTGGCATGACTACGACATATTATCTCTCTGTCTTACAATCATCTATAATAGTTGAACTTCTGAACCGTTCCAACTTCTTTGTAACTGAACTTAACGGGAAGACAAACCAAGCATTCTCAGTACTCTATATAAACATGTATACTATTGTAATATACAAGAAAAGTAATGTGCATCATAAAGTAGTAATGAAATAACACATATTGGTTCAGCTCTTGCATTTTGTCTATATATATGTTTCTGTGTGTGTAGTGTATTTCCTTCTTTGCTCATTCTTAATGTGCTTCCACCATAACAACACTCAATTCATTCAATCAAATGGTTTTCCCCATCATACACCTGGGCACCTGGATCTCGTAGGGATGTTGGATGGAGGGAGAACTATCATCACTCAAACTGCAAACAATCATATAGTGGTTGAAGGGATCACATTTCTGATGATAGCAAGGGACATGTTATGGGATGGTATAGAAGTCATAGGAACTCATATTATTTTACCATCATAAGGATTCAAGGTCCAAGGATGTGGATAAGCAATTAGTGTGCATTTTTCATGCTTAACAGTAGATCTATTAAGAAAAGAAATATATCTTATGCAAAAAATCGAGTTAATGTATTAACTGAAAGTAGTTTGAATTTTATTGAGCACTGATAACAGACATTGTCTAGCCCACGCCATCAAGAAATAAGCATTTAATGGAAGCCTAAATGTTATATAAATTGAATTGAAAATTGTTGAAGGTGGGTATTGATTGAATGCCTTTATGAAGGTGTGTAAATGCAGGGGCCAGAAGTAAAAGAAATATGGGCTTTGCAGTCACTGCTTACCTACAATATCTCTTATGATACTTCCATGTTCATTCTTGTTACATTCTCTCAATGCTTTTAATTAAGACCCTAACTAATGAAAATACCATATGTTTGTACTCCACCAACTTCTTAGTTTGTTTCCACCACTTGGGAGCTATGGAACATTATGAAAACCGTATAAACAATTTATTCTATAAAGAAACTTCCAAGGATTTTAATATGGTCTTCCAACTTTAAGAGAGATTGTGCAATATTCGATGAGAGCCTTTCATAATTCTCACATGAATTTGTATCTTAGATCGATTTATATTTTCTCTCTCTAGCCTGTGTCATTTTACTTTAAACGCTAGTTGACCCCTTGAAATCCTAGAATTTTTCAAGGTTCAGTACTAGAGGCTTGTAGGATCTAAAAAGTTGTTTGAAGACGTATCTAAGAAGAGAAAATGAAGTTTGAATGCAGGAAATTCTAAACATGGTGAGTAGATTGGTGTCAATGGAAAGAAATTGAATCTGTCAAGTATTGGTATTGAGCTTCACGTTGAGTCTCTACTGCCTCCAGAATGGTAGCAATGTTTATACCTTCCTACTGGATGAATGGAAGTGGGTGGCATAACAACAGCCAATCATTGGATCATGAATGGGAACTTTCGTTTAGATTCACTACTACATGAATACTCATATTCTATGTGGGTAGGCACTTTGAGAATTTCTAATACATTTTTCAACCTACACGATGAATGTTAGTTTTACGTACTGCTACCAACAACAACCTGGCATGTTAACCATCCTTCCAATTATATATCATAGACCTGAAATTAGATATTTGGTATTGACCAGCCTACAAGAATACTTTATGGTATATTAAGACAGAAATTGTAAAATTCCTTTTTTGTATGAAGTTGTCATTCCATTGCGAAGAACCTTTTTATTGGGTAGGCAGGTCCGTAGACCCTAAATATTCCCATAGTGCAAGGTGTAAATCCTCTAATTCATGTGATTGTAATGTCCCATTTAAGATATGTGAGGTAGTAAAGCACAGTTCTCTTATTGTGAAGGGCGGTACAAGAGACCTGAAAGGTGTTCCATGTATACTCATAAAGTGGGCTTCTAAGCAAGGGACCTTTTTCGATATTCTAGGGTGTAGGCTCATGTAGTCTACCACTAAGTGTGTGAAGTGTGTTTCATTCTTTTTTTTCTTGATTACATATTGTATTTCTCTTTTATTCATGTTTTTTTTGTTGTTGTTTTCATTGAATTCGCCTTTAGGTTTTCTTCATTCTTCTATTTTTTTCTTGATTGCAAATTGTGTATATCTTTTATTATTGGTTTATTTTCTTGTTCATTGAATTGATGAATGGTTATAGACAGGGAAAATATATTATTACAATTGAGCCACAAAGTGAAGAATTGGCATGGTCCAAGAGAAACAAGTCTAGTTTCTGGCTGTCAGCCTATGCAATTGGACCTTCAAATGAATCTTCAAGAAAACGGTCAGATATGGAAGCAGCAACAGAAGGAAGAGCTTGCAATTGGAAATAAAAACTTGTCTAATCTCTTTGATGAAAATAGCGGAGAGATGATTGCAGTGTCCTATGCATAGTGTCACATGTATGTGATGTTTTATAAGGATTTTCCTTCATGCCTCAACTACAAGTACGTGCATTTAATTGAATCTTATGTTGTTTTATGATAAAAATGTTGTATAGAATTTTACCTTTTGTATATTGGGATTACACTAGGAAGAATAGGGGGACTTTGCAATCAGATGTGGTTAGTTTATTGTTACAGTTACATATTTTATAAAATTGTTTTTTCTCACAAATATATCGAATACATAAATCGTGTTTGTCAGTATTTCTATTTTACTGTGATTTGTTGCTAGAAGGTTGGTTCATCCTTATTTCAATTGACAAAAACCTAGAAGAAAATTGATTTCTAAAAATCTTGTCTAATATTATTTCACCATATTTATTTAACGTCACTAGAATCCCTCCATTTCTTAAGATAATTAGGGACTCCCGTATATATGAATTGAAGCATGCAATACATATCAGCATGTGTTCACAACCTCCAAACTAAAACAGAATCACCAAATGGTAAATTAATTAATACCATTAAATATGATTCAAATGATATTGATTTGAAATGCTCAAATATTACTTATTGTTTAGAATTATCAGTTTGAGGCTAATGTTTTGAAATCCTATCATTGTAGGCTTTTTATATTTAATGTTCCTTATGTTTCAGAATGGACTTGAACTAGCATAGAGTTCAAAAAAACCAAGGTTATCGAATGATTCATCTAAGAAAAATAAAATTTGGAAGATGACTAAAATTACTGATCCTATCCTATGTTGGTGTATAATATTACTTGACAGTGCAGTTGAACCTGCAAGCAAGATGTGCTTTAAGTTTTTAACTTTCCATATACCCAAAAATATTTAATATGTCAGAAGCTATAACATTTCAAAGTGAGATATTTTGTTCAATTACATGGTCATATTCCATTTGTGTAGGTTTTACGGATTCTATACACAGATTCTGGAGTTAGATTACTAAATCTTGGATCTAATATAGTGTATAGATTATGGAAATGGAACTACAGTAAGAAGAATCCCAGTGGCAAGATTTATGGTCACTGAAATACAATTGATGTTTTCTGTGTCTGATATTTCAGGTTAGCAATGTTGTTATTCAAGATATTTCTGGAAAGTGTTCATCCACAACACTGGAAAGAAAGCAGTGGTTTTGTTATGACTAATGATATAACTGATATAAATATAGAGGAGATTGTTCCATGCATAACACTATCAAATAATGACTCATATGTCATGTCAGCATCAGGTGGAAAAGTATATTTATTCAACATGATGACATTTAAGGTAAATGGGAGAATTCTTGAGGAGCTTCTTTAGAGATTGAAACTAAAATCAGGCTGATACATGCCTAGATTCACCCATCATTTGAGTAGTTGCTTTCTACTACTATTATGATACTTGGACTTCATACAAACAAATCAAAAATAATTTTTCATGTTTTTTACTATCCTTTAATATACCCAGAATTGTTGGTTTAGAGTATCTATTGCATAAAATTGGTAATATTTGTTCCCATGTCTACTGTTAGGAGGTTGTTCATCCATAACACTACCCAAACTTCAAACTGATAAGGATGCTCTATTGTTTAAAGGCATAAAACACAAAGCATGTATTCCTTAAAAACCCTTCTTTAAATAAGTTCACTTTTCATCATCTCTTTATTTCAGTCATTTGTTGTATCCCCTAAAGATACTTGGATGGACATAGGGAATTTTCTATAGCTTCTACATATTGACATTATCCTTGAAGAGTTTTACAAGGAAACAATGGTTGTCCATCCTTTCTCTTCTACTTTTTGGAATTCTTTCCTTATCTTATGTCAATGAACTAATGAATTAGGAGTGGTGGAATATGCAAAGAAACAATGTATTTTTCTTGATTGAATGAAATGATTCAAGTTTGTTTGAAATAGTGCAGATTTTGTTTGTCCACCTTAATCTTGAAATCATAGGAGGTGTGTAAAATGAAGTTTGCTTATAATGATTTTGTTCATATTAATATGACATCTTGTTTGAACTCTCATGAATTAGTAGTGGATAAAATTGCGTCTTTACCTTTTATTCCTTTAGGAAAATTAGTGAAGCAGGTTGGCAAGAAGGTTGTATAATAGCTTGAATGTTGGTCTATATGTTGGAAAGACAGTTCTTGACACAATTTTCATTATCTCCTTTTTTCCAGATAAGATTATGATGGTGGTTCTGAGATTCTTTTGACCAGTATGTAGTATCAGGAAGGTTAAATTTGTATGAGAAGTTCCCCAGGAATTCATGGATATCTTTATCCTTCTTTTCTGAAAAAAAATCTATAGTTCAGTATGTTTCTCCCTTTAGAGTTTTTTATTCTACTACATGGTATAAGGTTTACTTGTTTGGGATCACCCCCAAATAGTCTTTTCATTTTAATATTTCATGGTTTATAATCTTCCTAGATTCTCTAGGCACTCTTCCATTTCTCTTATTGCTTGTACTTTATATTTCTAGTGACATACTTTGGTCACTTGTGGTCATTAATATAATTTCAATTTAGATATAATTTCTATGGAGAAAATCTTGTTTTTGAAAAATATGAATTCACTGATTTTCCATGGATGTATGTTGCAGGTGAGTTTTAATATTCCCTTGGGATCCTTTAGGTTTGGATATTTTTGGTGCGGTTGTCCTTAAGTTTCCTTCCATGTTCTCTACATTGTGTTGTTGTTATCATAATTTTCTTTCCTACATGTTCACTCTTTGTATTATTGATGAGTTGAGAGCCCACATTATGGAGGAATCTTCGAGTTTGATTTATATTCATTTTTTCATAAGGACCTTGTGTTGTTCATTAAGCCACTATGTTAGAGGATTTTATGCATTTGCATATTCTTTGTAAGATTACAGTGAGTAGAAGTTTCCATCTCATCTAGTGTTCCCTGACAAAGTTGGGATTGTAAATGCTAATGCATGTCTTTTCTGTGATTTTTTGTAGATGTTTGCTCATGTTGACAGTGATGACCGAGTGATGGTGTGTATGATGAAAATTGGCACTCATTTCCAGCAGGGTACCTTTTTTTTGTAGGAAAGCATATAGTTGTACTATTTTGAATAATTTTGCTAGATCTATATGGTGATGCTCTGCAAATCGTTTTTATTTTTCTGTTTGAGCAATGATGGAAGTTCAAATTAAATTTATAGGTATTATTTGTTATGAATGAGACTATAGAGAATATGTGACATGGATTCATATTTAACATTTAATTTATAGATATTAGGATATAGATCTTATATCTTATGAGGATCTCCTTTGATTCTGAATCAACTATATCAGGAATATCACTTTCTTTCCTCATGTATTTTTTGGTAGCAAGCATTTGGTAGAGACCCATGGTACTTTATACAATAGATTTGTGAGCTAATGGATGTCCTTTTTCTCTTCATATAGAAGCTCAAAAATCACGTATCTCTTAATAATTTCCACCTCCTGATCTTGGCACAAGACACATCTCATCTCTCAACATATTCTAGTTGTTCACATCTTCCACCTTGTCACCAATCTATCACCAGCGGGCTCTTTCTGGTAGCCTCAAGTGGTAGGAGAGTATCGATAGATAATTCAAGTTTTATTTCCATGGTTTTGTATTTTGTCCCTTTCAAAATCAGACTCTCCCTTGAGGTCATTCTTAAAGAATGTACTGGCTCCTTTTCCATTGTCAATAACCCTATGGATACATGTCCATCCTCTTCCTTCTCCACTTATGATCTAGGTTTCAGGGCTTTCCCCTCTCTTGTTTTGCACCTTCTTCTTATGATATGTAGCCTTTTATCGTGGTACTGCTTGGCTTATGTTTTTTCTTACTTCTCTCATTCATTTGGTATTTTAGCTTTATTTAGTTTTGCTTTACCTTTAGAAGATGCCCTACAATTTGCCACTACTAAATGTAATTTTCTATCCAACTCACCTACCTTTAGTGTTATTTGTGAAAAATAATAAAATCATCCTATCTTTGTCAAATTGGAAAAATAAATAACCAAATATTGTTTTTCCTAACCCATTAAAGTGTTACAACAAACACCAAATAAGGTTGTTATCTTCTTATATTTCGCCACAACATCCTTGTGTTATATGAGCCACGCATGCTACACCTATGATATTCATATAGCCAATGGAGAGGATCATTTTGTTAGAATTTTAACATTCAGCTAGCATTATATTAGGATATTTAACTAAGAGAATAACAAGCACAACAATCAAACACAAGAGACAATGAACACAGTGTTTTTCCTCAGGGAAACCATAAATGGAGAAAACCCCGCAACTTCATCAGAGATAGAATCAACACCAAAAGTAAAACCCCAAAAACAGTAAGATGATATCCCAACAGCATTAGCCTCTTTCTTCCTAGCCCCAGTAGCTTCTTCTTCCTCAGCTATGCGCTACAACTGAGTGTTAGTGAGTGTGTGATAAATAGAGAGACTCACTCTCTATTTATACTAATTCTTGACTTGACAATAACTCACTAGGGCTGTTTCTAGGAGAGTCTAATAACCCTAGGGCCCTAGAACTGCAAGGAGTTTAACTCATGATCAATAGGAGGGTTACCCACAATGACTTGACATGACTTGTTTACATTATAGAACCTCCTGATAGGAACATTGGGGCATGACATGACTCAAGTACATTACAAACACATCCCAGAATAAACATCAGGGTACAATACATAAGATATACAGATGAATACATTCCAAAGTTACAAATACATTAACACTCCCTCTTAATTAGGAAGGTATTATCTCGACACAATTTGTCAGCACTGGTCTTCTTCTCTGGATGATCCTGTCATCTTCATCTTCAAGTCATCTTTATCTTTGGATCTCGATCATCACTCGATCTGGATCATCATCACTGGATCTGGATCATCATCACTGGATATGTATCATCATTCGATCTAGATCATCACGGGGACATCTAGATCTGGATCATCACTCAATATGGATCATCACTGCTGGATATGGATCATCACTCGATTTGTATCATCACTTCTGGATCTAGATCATCACTCGATCTAGATCATATTAGAGACATCATCACAGGATCTGAATCATCACTCGATTTGGATCATCACTGGGTCATCATCATCAGTTATATCTCATGATTCTTCTCGTCACAGGAATTTCTACAGAGCCAGCCCTTTTTCATGCTGGTTGTAGGCCTAGCCTCCTTGTAGGTCTTCTTCAGCACTTATATATGACCCTAAGTCAGAATGGCCAGCACTCACATCTGACCATGAGAGGAACACATCCAACATCATGTCAGAAAGGCACAACACTTGCATTCACTAGCATGATAGTACACAACTACTATCATCTGTGAAAAGGAACAACACTCACATCTGACCTTGACTCATTAGAAAGGAACATAATTCACATCTGACCTTGACTCGTCAGAAAATCACAGCACTCACATCTGACCTTGACTCGTCAAAAAGGCACAACACTCACATTCACCGACATGATAGTACACAACTACTATCATCTGTGAAAAGGCACAGCACTCACATCCACTAGCATGATAGTACCCAACTACTATCATCTGTGGAAAGGCACAACACTCACATCCACCAGCATGATAGTACACAACTACTATCATCTGTGGAAAGGCACAACACTTACATTTGACCTTGACTCGTCAAAAAGGCACTCAGCCCTAGACTGAGGGTTCCTAGTAATTGACTAGGTGCCTCCATTCAAATATTGGAAATAGCCCTTATATTTGATCATGTAGGAACCAATCCTATAGTCATATCAGAATGGCTTAGCACTCACATTTGACATGGAAGGAACCAATCCTCTCACCATGATAGAATGGCAACAACCCTTATATTTGATCAAGTGGGAAAATATTACTCAATCACATCAAAATGGACCTGCACTTATATTTGATCATGTGAGACTACATCCTAGAGTCATATCAAAATGGCCCTCAATCCTAGACTGAGTATTCCTAGTAACTGACCAGGTACCTCCATTCAGAGAATGGAAATAGTATATCTGATCATGTAGCAACCATCCTATAGTCACATCAGAATGGCTCATCATTCATATCTGACATGGAAGGAACCAATCCCCTCACCATGACAGAATGGATCAGCCCTTACATCTGACCATGGAAGGAACCAATCCTCTCGCCATGTCAGAATGGCTCACGGACTCATCACTTCCCTTTAGAGGGAACCTTGATCTAGAGAACACCAAGCCTCTCCCTGAAGTACTCAAACTTCACTCTGTCCAATGGCTTCATCAACACATCAGCTATCTGTTCATCCATCGCAACATATTGGAGCTTCACTAGTCCTCTCTACACCATATCCCTGATATAGTGATACTTGATCTCGATATGCTTAGAAGTGTCATGGAACAACGGGTTCTCCGACAACTTCACACAACTATGGTTGTCACAATATATACAAGTAGCATCCAACTGGAGATCAAATAAATCAGACATCAGCTTCCTCAGCCATACTGCCTCACAACTAGCTAAACAAGCTGCGACATACTCTGCTTCAGCTATACTCAGTGCCACATAAGATTGCTTCCTGCTAAACCAAGAGATCACACCTGATCCCATACTGAAGCAACACCCTAAAGTGCTCTTCCTATCGATGGCACTTTCTGCCCAATCTAAATCAACATAATCCTCCAGGTTAATCTTCTAATTTGCTTCATACTTGAGCCCATAATCAACTGTACCCTTCAGGTACCTTAGAATATGCTTTGCAGCAATCAAGTGAACATGTCTCGGATCTATCAGGAACTGGCTCAAGGTGTTCACAGCAAAGAAAATATCTGGTCTCGTGTTCATCAGGTACATCAAGGACCTAATCATCTAATGATACATTGTAGCATCAAGTGAATCTGATGAAGCATCACTCAATAGCTTTAGGTTTGATGCCATAGGTGTGGTCGTGGCCTTGCAATTCATCATCCTGAATCTCTTCAAGATCTCTATTATACTTTTCCCTTGCCCCAGGTAAATTCCATCTGCATTCTGCCACACCTCCATGCCTAGAAAATAATGCATCATACCCAAGTCCTTCATTTCGAATTTGGAAGCAAGCTTCCTCTTCATATCAGCAATCAACCCATCTATACCTGTTACAAATATATCATTTAAATACAGTAGGAGTATCACTGGGTTTCCATCTTCAACCTTGTATTAAAGGTTGGAATCTGCTTTACATTTGGTAAATCCCAAACTGGATAGAAAATTGTCAATTTTGTCGCACCATGTCCTGGGTACCTGTTTCAAACCATATAGGGATTTCTTCAATCTACACACATGAGACTCCCTGTCATGTGTCTAAAAACCGAGTGGCTACTCCACATACACTTCCTCTTCCACTACACCATTCAAGAAAGTAGTCTTGACATCCATCTAATGTATCTTCCATTTCATCACTGCAGCCAGAGCAAGTACTGATCTAATGGAAGTGTATCTGGCTACAGGTGCAAAATTTTATTCATAATCTATTCCTTCTTTCTGGGAGAAGCCACGAGCCACAAATATTGGTTTATATTTTTCTATGCTACCATCTGCAACATGCTTGATATTGTAGATCAATTTGGAAGTTACAACATACTTCCCTTTTGGTCTTGGGACAACATCCCAAACATCATTCTTCATGATCGATTGATACTCTTCGATCATAGAATCCTTCCATTCTTTCCTTTATGTCACTTCTTCATAACTGGAAGGTTCTTTATCAATGAAATCACATAATAAGGCTACATAACCAGAGTAGGACCTAGTTCTCTTTCTTTCTCTATGATTCTCTTCTGGAGCCCCATATCTTTTTGCACCTTGGATAGCTTCTCGTACCCAAACAGGTTTCCTCTTGTGAGGATTATTCTCTTGAGGTGGATCTACTGGTTCTTGAGGTCTTTCAAATTATCGATCTTCTTCTTGAATATCTTCGTTCATGGTTGTGTCATGAATTTTGGGTGCTTCTGTTTCTTCAAGTTCTTCAGCAGGTCTCTTTCTGGATTTGTTGTAACTTGAGTCTTCATCAAATGTTACATCCCTGCTGATGTCAATCTTCTTGAATCCTAGGAAGTATATTCTATAATCCTTCGAGCTTTCAGAGTATCCCACAAATATACCCTTCCTTTTTGAAGGATCTAGCTTTGTCCTCTTTTCTTTTGGAATGTGTATGTACACTGGATAGCCGAATATTCTGAGATGGCTGACTTCTAGTTTCTTGCTGGAAAAGACTTCTTCAGGTGTCTTGTTCTCGAGTACTTTGTGTGGAGTACGGTTCTATACATACATCATTGTTCTGGAAGCTTCTTCCCATAGATGCATGGGAAGATATTGATCATGAAGCATAGCCCTTGCAGCTTCCATGATCGTTCTATTCTTCCTTTCTGCAACCCCATTCTGTTGTGGATTATATAGAGTGGTTAACTCCCTCTTAATCCCTGAATCTTTGCATAATTCTTTGAATTCATTTGATGTGAATTATCCACCATTATTTGATCGAAAGGTCTTGATCTTTGCATAATTATTTGAATTCCTTGAACTTGCTGAACACTTCATCTTTCAATCTTCATGAAGTAAATCCATGTCTTCCTAGAAAAATCATCAATAAAGGAAACATAGTATACATACCTGCTTAATGAACTGGATGATATTGGACCACATACATCGGAGTGAATGATTTCCAAGATTCCCTTTTCCTTGCTCTTGATACTTGGAAATTTTTTCTTTGTGTTCTTTCCTTTCGCACATCCTTTGCAGACTCCATCATGTTTTGCCTAAATTTCCGGAAGACCCTCAACAACTTTGCTTGCAAGTGGTAGTGCTCTGTAATGCACATGTGGAAGCCTTCTATGCCAAAGTTCATTTGGATCTACTGTGTCATGGACCAAATATTTTTTTCGATGGCCCTTCAATTTGTATAGACCTCCCTCTTGTTCCCCAATCACTACTGCATCATTAATAGTCTTTCCCTTTGGCCACATGATAACTTGGCCATCTATAAATGAAACTCTCATTCCTTTTTCATCTAATGCAGATATGGAGAGGAGGTTCTTCTTTATTCACGGTACAAACAATACATCTTGCATCTTCATAGAATTTCCAGAGTCTAGCATATAGGAGGATTCCCCACTACCTTTTATTGGATACTGGTAGTCATCTCCAAGTTTCACCTTGTGGGGTGATTCATGTTCTGAAAGTTTTACAAAGGACTCTTTGAATCCTGTCATATGTTTGGAAGCCCCACTATATATAAGCCAATCATTGCTTCCATGTGTGATTTTTCCCGTGAGAGAAGAAATCAAGACATATTCTTCATCACTTTCTTGTATGATTCTCTTTGTGGAAGGTTCATCATCCTCTGCAGCATGAGCATGATGTCTTCTCTCGTTTCCCTTTTTCTTATTTTGTATTTTAGGAAAATATTTTGCAAAGTTTCCTACTTCATCACATGTATAACATCTGTTTCTAGACAAATCTTTTCTAATGTTATTTTTATGGAAATTCTTACCTCTAGAGTGATGAGAACTTCTTTTTCTTTTCTTGGAGTGAACTGTGAGAGCTTGATCTTCACTTCCCATATTTTCTTCTCGAGCTGCTATCTGAGATTCTTCTTGAGAGCATTCTTCCCATAGTCTACTAAATTTGACTAACTTCTTTCTGGCACAAATCCCTCGAATAAAGGAGTCCCATGATCTAGGGAGACCATTCAAGGTGGTCATCACAATCTCTGCATTCTCCACTTATTCATCCACTGCTTCAAGTTGTTCTTTGATTTGGGAGACCCTTGTGAAGTAAGATTGTATGGTCTCCACATTATGAATCTTCACATTCTTCAACTGGTTCCTTAAAGTCATTTTCATGTTTATGTTCTTTCCTTCAAACAGTTTGGTTAGGGCATCAAACATAGCTTTAGGTGTCTTTAGGTAGGACACCTATGGTATGAGGTGATCCTTGATTGAATCAACAATAATCCTCTTAGCCATAACCAACTTCTTCTTGTGTAAATCCTTAGCCTCATATCCCTCTAGAACTGGAACCTCCTCATTGATGTACGAGTCCAACTCATTCTCTTCCAGGACCAGGGAGATCCTATACTTCCAGGCTCAGAAGTTATTAGCTCCCTCAAGCTTTTCATCAATCTTGGTATGATGAGACATCTTAACTAAGAACCTCAAATGGAAATATAAAAGATTTAGATCTTACCAGGTCAAGATGTCGGATCTGGATTTGGAGCTGAATTTCTGTAGTGCTGGTTCATGAGCATATTAGGGTTTGAATTTACTAGAGTTTTTTCCAACAAAATGATTTGAGCTTGATCTCTAAACTTATATTTTGAGGAGGAGATCAATCCAGGCCTAGGCTCACTCATAAATTCCACTTCTGTGAAAAGCCCCAATTTTCGGCAGCAGTGTCGGGTCCAAAACTGAAAATCTCAAAATCAGATTCTGCTTCGATAGAAAGATGCGCCTTAGGGAGGAGAGTTATTCCAACCTTATTTTTCTGAAAAATTATGGAGAGAGATCCACAAAGTAGGAATCCCTAGTTCCCGCAGCTGCGCAGTGTCTTCTTCTCAGGTTAGCTCTGATACTATGCTAGAATTTTAACATTCAGCTAGAATTATATTAGGATCTTTAACTGAGAGAATAACAAGCACAACAATCAAACACAAGAGACAATGAACACATTTTTTTCCTCGGGGAAACCATAAATGGAGAAAACCCCACAACTTCCTCAGAGTTAGAATCAACACCAAAAGTAAAACCCCAAAAATAGTAAGATGATCTCCCGACAGCAGTAGCCTCTTTCTTCCTAGCCCCAGTAGCTTCTTCTTCCTCAGCTATGTGCTACAACTGAGTGTCAGTGAGTGTGTGATAAATAGAGAGAATCACTCTCTATTTATACTAATTCTCGACTTGACAATAACTCACTAGGGATGACTTCTCTAGGAGAGTCTAATAACCCTAGGGCCCCAGAACTGCAGGGACTTTAACCCTTGATCAATAGGAGGGTTACCCACAATGACTTGACATGACTTGTTTACATTATAGAACCTCCTGATAGGAACATTAGGGAAATACATGACTCAAGTACATTACAGACACATCCCAGAATAAACATCGGGATACAATACATAAGATATACTGATGAATACATTCCGAAGTTACAAATAAATTAACACATTTCCTTCATACTACAACTTTGTCTTTATGTCACAATAAATTGTAGGGTTGTTGTAGTCCTATTCATCAGCATCATCTTGGAAATATTTAGTACCGTCGCTCATTCTGATATCTGGTAGAGGTTAATGTGGCCACATCTACCTTATTAAAAATGTTGGAAATCATCCTCAGATCTTCCACTACTAGATATAAAGGTGGCAACACCATTCCCTATTGTTAGAACGGTACTTTATTCTTCAAATAGGGCTTCTAGTTGTTGGCATGCCTCTGAAGATCTCAAAATACCTATGGACGCAATTATTGGGTTCTGAAAGAGTCATGAACCATGGATAGGAGAATCTATTATACATGTTTGTGGTTTATGCTTGATTATCATTGCTTTGTACTGTTGGGAATTTTAATATGTACAATTCTTGTATGTGAAGCACGTGAAAAAAATAGGATAGAATTATTATAGTTAAATGGAGATAGAATTTATGTGTGAGTCTTGTGTTCAGCAAAGGATTACATGGGATAGATTGATGGAAATAAAGATGTTGTTGAATCATTTGAGAGTAGCTTAAGGGAATTTTTGTCTCTTCTTGTTTTATATCCTGTTTAAAAATCATTCAGCCAAGGATGAAAGGACAATGGGTTACAGGCTTAATGTATCAAGTGTTGTTCTTTTGGGTTTTTCTTTTATATTCCCATAAATTGTATTTTTATTGTGCATTTCAAGATTACTTGCAAGGAGTATCATATAATGGTTATTCTTAATTTACTGTAAAATGTGTTAATAATCCTAATTCATTTGACATGAAGGTTATGTTTCTTTGGTTCTTTGATTTTTGGCTTGTTGGATCCTTGATAATTCCATTTGTGGATCACACTATTGGTTTTTGCAAATACTATATGACATACATAATCCAAGCTATGTACATTATTGTGATAAATATTGCAGAGGGAGCTATTAGATTGGAAATATTGTATCGATGCTTAGTTTGTCTCCACTCTTTTCCAAATAATTGGTTTTGTATCAGCTAGAAAGGAAGTTGGCATATAGATTCTTTATTGGGTTTCTTGATGTTCCCCTTGGTCAACAAGATCACAAATTAATCTAGACTTGTTGTTGTTTCCATCTCCCATTATTTGTTGTTCATCTTGAACAGATATTTGAAATGGATGAACTTTTGGGTCTCCCAGGTGGTAATCCTTTCTGGTGTAAAGAGATATTTTGAATGGATTGGCACCCTTCAATCCACCCATGATCTGGGCATCTAAATGTCCTTCCTCCTACGAACTTGATACCGAGAATTTTATGCAATGCATTGTGTTTGAAGCCTTTAGCTCTAGATTTGTTGTAATTATATGTCCCATCTACATCTACTACCTATGTAGTGCCAACTCACATACCTAGAAACAAACTTCCAAGTGGACCGCATGCCTTTTAGGATATAATATTTTTTGACTTGAAATAGTTGTAGAGAAGAGATAATGTCACATAAAATAAATTTATCTTGGATCCTGTGAACATGTTGAGCCTATGAAATCATGTATCTCAATATAACCTACCAAAGTGTTGAACCCTCCAAGCACCTCAAATTCATTTCACTGCTAAAAATATACCCTAAGAAGTCACATCAATTAATCTCAAGCTACCCTTCATGGGAAAATGTAGACATCTCATGTGACCAATGACAACCCTCGGTTTTCACCATATTTGGCCCATGGGAATGTCCGCAAGATATTTTTTATTAAATTTAAAATAAAACTTACTAGGAAACGAACAAGATACACATGAAATATTTGGGGATCTGTCCTGGTTGATTATTCCATATTTGAGGATCTATTCTGGGTAATTATTCAATATTTGGGGATCCTTTTTGGCATAGGTCTTTTTCCGGTACGTTGAAATGTTTTCCTCTTGGAAATTCAAGGATCTTCCTCTGCCATGTATTTTGTTAATCATTTCCAAAATAATCATTGCTTTTTCATTGTAAAATAATTTATTTGACTGGCTCATTATTTTTTCCTGTAATTTTCCAAATCTTACTGGAAGAGAACTTTAGATATGATTATGTATTGTTACTTATTCAAAAAATTTGATACAATTTAATGGTAATAGCTAAACCATAATTTTGACAGTCATTTTTGTTATTTTTGTTAAACCTTGGTCCTTGGTGTGGCTACCAATAATGTTAGATGTATATTTCAAGGCATGAACATGGATTGGCATTGATAAATGGGAGCTCTGTTTACTTTTTTAATTTTGTAGTCTTGGAGGCATGGCCATTTTAGATATCATATATTTTATGCATAATGAAATTGGCATTGCACTCTACAATGTTTGTATAACAACACTCCACTAGAATGAAAGAACAAAAAGAAGAAAATCCAAGGGACTAGTGGTAGTCTTTAAGAGAGTGTATTCTTGTATTCATTGTTAATGGAAAAATCTTATCAATGGGTGAATTATCTAGTGCTCAAATATATAGTGTGAAAATTTTTATAAGCACATATGTTTTTATAATTTAGCACTAAATATTCCCATAACTCTTTTACACCTCTTTAATTTGTACACAACTTCAAAAGATAAGACCATAAAATTATATTCCGCACTTGACTTTGTGCTTCCCAGTTTGACATTTGTCCAAAATCAATAGAATCATCTCCCATGCTTGAATTTTCACTTCAATGAAGAGTGCTCAGATTCAATATTGTTTATGCTTTTAATTTTTACTTAGTACATTGCGTGCATAACAAGTGGTTGGTTTTAGTCTTTTCATGAATAGGTAAGAGGAGGTGTTGTTGAAAATTACAAGATTTGGGCCATCCAGGACCTCCAGTAAGTGAAGAGGAGTTGAGGAAGATTATTTGTTCATAACCCTCTATTGTATCAATGCAAGAGGTGAGTTTATTCTATATACATATCTGGAAAATGTTTGTAGGATGATGCCAATAGATTCTCATTTGCAATGATGCATCTGAATTTATAATGTAGAAATATCTAATTTGTTGTATTTAAGTTTCTCTCATTACTTTTGACTCAAACTAATGTCAAGATATTTTTTGGCATAGCTTAAAGATTATTTTTGACAATTTAGTGAAGGTAAGAAGTAAAGGCACATGAGGCTATGGAGGCTTCTAGCTTCTCTTATAGACAAAGAGATGAGACTATGGAGGCTTATATTATAGTAACACATAGACATGAGACTAAAGTTATGGAAGGATTCATAGGATCAAGATATTCCCATACCCTATTAAAATTTCCTTCATACAACCATAATGCTGATTGGGATCTTTGTTCATCATTAACAATAATGACTAGTGTGTGCTATTCAAGCTGTCAAATTTCCAAATGTTCCCTTGCACAAGAAATAATATTTAATTCCTTATTAGTAATTTGTTGGATTCCAAAGAAGAAGTACATAAAGTAGTAAATGGGATGACTTTACAGGGGTGATCAAATTTTAAATTTGAATGATCTCTCACTGCCAGACATTCGAATTGTCTGTTCTCAAGTTGTGATGAATGACACTCTGCTTATTTTTCTCCATGTATTATTATTTTAGTAGGTGGAGGTTTTTGGGATCATTGGAAGCTGAAGAAATGATTCCTCTAGTCATTCTATTAGAAATTAGTAGTTTCAAGCTCCAACAACTATGATTTTGGTTCTCAATACTAGTAATCCTTTGATTTTTTAGTGGTTTTGAGGCATATATTTTGCAATAGAGCCCGATCTTGACATCAACCTTATGGGTTCTTATGTGATGCAATAAAGGGCCATAGATTAGTGAGTGTTATTTCAATAAATGGTATCATTGTTTATGGTAGTATCCTATAGATGAAATTTAAAAAAAATGTTTTTTTTATCCATTGGTTGTAGAGTAAGAATGTTGATACCCACTTAAAACATTTTGGTCACAAGCCAAAAGCAAATTAATCCAACAAGTTGGAAATGGATATTTTCATAGGCTAGGTTAAATGAAGCTATGATACCAATGTTACGAACTATTAGTTCGATAATTAAGTAAATATCCAATGTAAATAGGATATAGGATTAAAATATATGTAGGATAGAAAATATATTTCTAATAGGATGAATTATTTTAGAATAGCTCTTGTGAAAATTTAAACATTGATTGATTGGTCATAAGGATGAAAAGTTGTGATCCTTGGTGATTAATTATTATTATTATAATTGATGGGTCCCTATTTTTCCCATATTATATCAAATTTTAAGCTTAATTATGTATGGGAACTATATATTTGACTAGGTTTGTGCATAGCAATCATTCCTTTTGATTCTTAATCTAATATTTTGAAGAGATTATACTATGGAATCTTAATCAAAGTAATTTTGCATTAATTTTAACCATTTTACAAATTCAAAATCGTACTCAGACTTATTGCTTGGTTTAAAACCTTGTTGTGTTGGGAAGATGTGAAATTTTCGAATCCAACACTCAATATGGCACCTTTTCTAGCACTTCTGCGGAAGAGGAATCATTGGTTAACATATGTGTGGGCCTCCACTACCAAATATGATGCATGGGTTTTTAAGGTTGATGTCTCCAGATGGTGTGGTATTTGTGTCAACTTACCAAGTTGTTGAAAATTGTCCCTAAATATCAATCAAAGCAACTAGTTACGTGTTAAAGATAGCCCAAGAATCTAGCAGATCGATGGAGTATGTAGTTACAGGAAGAATCACCAAAATATTTGGTGTAACGATTTTGGAATCTGCTTAAACTCCAAATGCATTTCATTATTTCTCAGAAGGGCATTGTAAATGAATTTTAACCATTTATAATATTGGAATTTTGTATTTATTAGTTGGTACGTCGAGGCATAGATTAGATGAGTCTCCTCAGCCTTTTGTAAATGCTATAAAATTCAGAGAATGGTATTGTTTTTCGTAGGAAGAGGGGAGAATGAAAGTTTAAGCATCAGATTTATACTTTGTAAATTCAACTCTTTTCGATGAGAATTGAATTCCCGGGAAGTAAATTATTTTGTATAGTTGTGTAATCCCCAAGGATTGGTTGTCCCTATTGATTGTTTGCAGATTTTCTTTTGTAAATTTCATGTTCGAACATATATAGGTATTCCTTATCAATGCTTAAATTGTGAGTATCAATTTCTGTGTGTTGAAACTTCAGTCTGTATATTAAAAACGTTTTTGTATTTATGTGTAATTTTTGACAAATTTTGTGTGAAATTTAACATAGAAACTAATTGCAGAAGCTGTGTGAATAATTTGCTTGGTTCAGCATGTAAAAAAACAATGCATAGAATTGATTTTAGAGCATTTAGATTCATATTTTGACATAAAATGTTTTTGTGAAATCTGAATTTGTGTAACTTGTTCTATTTTATGAATTTGTGTATTAGACTGTTAATATCAATTTCATGTCCATGCTTTGTTCCTATAGATGAAATTTTGTCTTTTATCAATCTCTTTTCTTTTGGTTTCCCATCTTTGGAGTAGTTTGGAATAGTCTGGGATAGCTTAGTGTAGTTTAGAATTCATTCCTCTTCATTTGTGTTCATTCCAATTAATAGATTAGCTTTAGAATTCATTTCAACGATTTCTCTTTTCATTTGCATAAGCGATCTCTTATATAAGCTGCTTTGTAATTGTTGACATTTAGCTTTGTTAAATTCATAGTTTTATTTGGTAGCTTCAATAGAATTTTTTATTTGAAAATTAAATTCATTCCATTGATTTGTGTTTTCAGAATATCATTGCAATTTTTCCCTTTGTTTATTTGTTTTGCTTTGCATATTTCGAATAGCTTCTTGATAGTTTGAATATAGCAGTTTGATCTAAACTCGATGGATGTTAAATTGGTTCTTACTTCGAATTGTATAGCTCAACACATTCTCTGATCCTTTGGTCAAATACTATGTTTGTTTTCCTTAAACATTGATTGAAATTTCTCATTAGGAAGTATATTTTATAGCAAAATTTTTCTTTGGTTTATATAAAAGTTTAGTGTTTTATCCTTAAAAAATGGTCTCTTCCTTTCATTAATTCAACCATGAAATTTATGACTTGTAAAAGATTGGCCATTGACGTATGCCTCTATATACATAGTACATACCAAAACTAAGGCATTATTTTGTTTGGTTGATCTATATTAGGGAAAGATCTATAGAACTTGTGCTGTGAATGTAAGTTTGATCACTATATTTGTAAGAACAAGTTGGATATTTAATAGTTGGATATCTTTTGTTGTGGAAGTCAATTTCACTGTTAGAATTATTGCATGGTTGATTGAACTTTAGTATAAGTTTTATTTTATTAATTGCAGTTTGATAGGAAACTAGATTAAAATGATAAGATGTTTAATTAAGTTTGTTCTCTTAATCTTTGTGTATTTATATGTTTGATAGATAATAGATAATTACTATAGTCATTATTGACTTTGTTTGTAAAACATTGAGTCAACATAAATATTTGTGTTCGGTTCAAAGACTTGAATTCAAGCTTTCAACTTGATGACATCTTGAATTTTTTTAGGAAAACTACAGTCCTTAGTCTTTAGAATAAATTAGGATCGATAGGTTTTTCACCATGAACATACAGTGTTGGCACCTCAAATCCTATGAGCCCCGGGTTGACAATTTAGTGTCAGATTATTAACATATATTTTACTGACATTTTTTGCGTCATTTCTAGGGAGGTGCTAAAGGGGTTGAAGCGTAGGTAGATAGGTTTCCTTTACATTACACAGTAAATGGGATGGGAAATGATAAGACACAAAGACGACTTCACTACGGAATTTTCTTGATGTAAAAACCCGACGCATCCACTTTGGTGGGCTTCCCCAAAGCCTTGTTTTTCCTTTTCATGCCAATAAGTTTCCTTTTCACAAGTGTGATTCATTTTTCACATGTTTAATTTACTTTTCATAAGTGTGTCTACTTTCTGCAAGTGTGTTTATTTTTCGCAAGAGTGTTTTTATGCAAGTGTGTTTATTATTCCTACCAATGTGTTTACTTTTATGCAAGTGTGAGTTTGATCTCTTTTTCGCAAGTGTATTTATCTTATAGAGAGGTGTGGTGTATATTTTAGTTTTGCACCTCGTTTTCAAGATTTAGTTTTCTTTTGGTTTGCAGAAATTACCTTTAAGTGTATTTTGTAGGTATTTATTCTATTAAACTAATTAAAATATCTATCTATCTATTTGTGTGTTGTAAGAACCCTGGATACTAATCCATGTGTGAAGTAGGATCTACCAACCGTCAAAATGGATTCAGAGGTGACCATCAGTTTGAGAAAACTCTCTCAAATCCTAGGGATCTCAATTTATTCTTCTCAAGGAGAACACATATTGACAAAATTTAAGAATCTATATACTTCTACAAAAATAATAGAAGAACCACAGTCCCATGAGATACAAAAATACTTTCCTTGCCAGTCTACCAAGGAAACTAGAAACTTGGAGACTAGATTCAATGGAGAGTGACTTGAAATTGAAGAGTTCTCCACGTATAATCAACGGATCCTTCATGTACTCAAGCAACTGAACATTTAGAAGGAGAGAACCTACATGGCTTGAGGAAGGAAGGTGAGTATCAGGATTACATCGAGCGCTGGTTCCAAGAGGTAACGAGGCCACAATACCATTCCTTCCTTTGAAACCTTCTAATGCAGAAACAGGTAAGTTGTTTGGTGCTCCATACTTAGGTAATCACTGCAATAACCTTCTAATATGTGGATAAAGGTGTATTTTTCATCTTAATTCACACTTGGTTACATTGGAAGAGCTTATATACTTGAATAAAAATATTTTCTTTCTTTTTTAAGGATAGGAAAATATGTACATAAATAAAAATTTGCATGTTTAGATTAAAGATTAATTCAACTTCAATTTTTGTTTTAATTTTCAATAAAAGGAACTACGAAGAATATAATGTTAATGGCTAAACCAAAACAATTTAAAAATCCTTATTTATCCTCATACATGCATATTTTTGACCATTCATCATAAAAGTTGTTCAAGGATACTATTGAAATATCATGGGAATTTACCATAACTTTAAGGTTTATCTAATGCTTATTGGTCACTTGTACATCCCAGACCCATCATCAAATATTGTTATTTTAGTATATTTATTAAGTAGTAGCATGAGAGTAAGTGGTATTTCTACCTATGGAGGAACACTATTAAACTTTTATATGAAGAGGATAGACTGAGGGACTAGAGGACAACTTTAGGTCATTCTCTTTTGACATGAACTATAATTTCAGGATATTATAAATAATGTTACTCTTGGGTTAAATTTAATTTATTTATATGCTTATTAAAACTAGTATACTCTAGTACCAACCGGATTCTACATACTTTAATATCTTTTGAAATAATTTTATAGTTATGAGGAAAACCTATTTGGGTACTGAACAAGCTTGCTGGCAGTGGGTCCATGCCAAGTAAAATAATAAATAAGGAATTTTGGTTAATACAAGAAAACTCGTCGGGTTCTGAACAAGCTCGCTGGAAGCAGGGATATGCTTGTATGGTGCCAAGGTAAACCTGTCGGGGTACTAAATAGGCTCATTGGCAGCAGGGCAATACTGGGTAAAAGAGACATAGTAAACATATTGCAATGCATATGGATCAATCAAACAAAGACCCTGAGTGCATATATGCATGATTAAGCCAATTCATTTGTCATTAGAGAATAGTTGTAAGTTGAACTTAGACCCTGTTATCTAATTCAAATTATATCTAGGATGTTACTATCCTAGAAGCGGGACCCGTAACTATAGAAATTTAACATACTCAAAATGTGCACTTTATCCTTATTACTTGGATGAAAATAAGTCTTTAAAAAATTAATCAGGAATGACTTGTTTCCTATAATATTTCTGTACCATCTACACCCTCATGTTTTCTATCTAGGAACATAAGGAAAATTTCCTACATAACTTTTATGGTCTTAGTGAGCATGTATGAGATATTTATAACCTTAAAATCTATAAGTATTTCTGTCATTCTTATCACTTAGAATCTATCCTTCTTTTTCAAAAAATGTCTAGTTTTATTTAGAATAATAATAATGGCTTCCTGGAATTGCTTATCAAATATTGTTGATAATCCAAAGTGTTGGTATAAGACAATACAAGCCAAACTCAATTTATTGATGGCCCAAGGACATGCCATATCTTTAAATATGTTAATCCACTTATGAATAGTGTTCTGAAATTGGTATGTGAAATAATGTTGGAAATTTGATCATAAGAGTGTAGGAATGATTCCTAGAAATTATATCTACTTATTATACCATGCTATTGCTTGTGGCCTGAAATTGATAATTATATTCTTATATGGTAGGCCATATTTTCTTGTGTCATTATGCATACAATAGGAGCAAAATTATATTCAAAAATATTTATATAATTTCATATCACTCTATTTGGCTTGGATAATGACCTATATTCATTTTACAAGCCATAAATATTATGATATATTATCATGGAGTTGACATATCAATTTCAATTTCTCTATGTGCATAATCATTATTATAATAGGCATGATTTTTTGTGAATTTCTCTACATCTTTTCAATCTTCACCCTTTGTAACTTCAACTTCTTTGATTGAGTTCTCATATATACTAGTTGTATCATTTCTCTAATGGCCTCCTAAGGAATAAATTGAAAAAAAATAGAAAAAAACAACTTAAATAGCCTAGAGTAACACTGCAGAAACCAACCTCATCCCCTCCTGAGTGTAGGTGCTAAATTCAATTTTATTAGTTTTGATTCTCTTGCCATTGTACCTGCAAGATATTCGGTGTGGGGGAGTGATCGGTCCCTATTTTTTCCATCTTATATCAAATTTTAAGCTTAATTATGCATGGGAGCTAGATATTTGACTAGGTTTGTGTATCAATCATTAATTTTTCTTCTTAATCTAACATTTTGAGGAGATTATATTATGGAGGCTTAATCAAAGTAACTTTTCATTACTTTTAACCCTTTTATTAATTCAAAATCATACTTGGACTCATTACTTGGTTTATACCTTGTTGCATTGGGAAGATATGAAAATTTTCAATCTGACACATTTTTCGGCACCTCTACAGAACAAGAATTGTTGGTTAACATATATGCGGGCCTTCATTACCAAATCTTCCACATGGATTTTTAAGGCTGATGTCTCCATCTGGTGTGCTGCTCTTGTCAACTTACCAGGTTGCTGAAAACCGTCCCTAAATCTCAATCAAAGCAGCTAATTACATGTTAAAGATATCCCAAGAATCTAGCAGATTGTTGGAGTAAGTAGTTACGAGAAGAATCAACAAAATATTTGGTGTAATGATCTTGGCATCTTATTAAGCTCCAAATGAATTTCATAATTTCTTCGAAGGGCATTGCAAAGGAATTTTAACCATTTCTAATATTGGAATTTTGTATTGATTAGTTGGGAGTTTGAGGCATAGATTCGATGTGTCTCCTCATCCTTTCGTAAATGCTATAAAATTCATAGAATGTTATTGTTTTTGGGAGTAAGAGGGGAGAATGCAAGTTTAAGCATCAGATTTATACTTTGTAAATTCAAATCTGTTCTATGAGAATTGAATTCCTAGAAAGTAAATTCTTTTGTATAGTTGTGTAATCCCCGAGGATTAGTCATCCATGTGGATTGTTTGTAGATTTTCTTTTGTAATTTTCATGTTGGAATCTATACATGTATTCCTTATCAATGCTTAAATTGTGAGCATCAATCTCTGTTTATAGAAACTTCAGTCTGTATATTAAAAACGTTTTTGTATTTATGTGTAATTTTTGACAAATTTTGTGTGAAATTTAACATAGAAACTAATCGTAGAAGTTGTGTGAATAATTTTCTTGGTTCAACATGTAAAAAAATCACTACATAGAATTAATTTTAGAGCATTTAGATTCCGGTTTTGATAGAAAACGTTTTTGTGAAATCTGAATTTGTGTAAGTTGTTCTATTTTGTGAATTTTTGTATTAAACTGTGAATATCAATTTCATGCCCATGCTTTGTTCCTATAGATGAAATTTTGTCTTTTATCAATCTCGTTTCTTTTTGTTTCTAGCACTAGAGTAGTTTGGAATAGTTTGGAATAGTCTGGGCTAGTTTAGTATAGTTTAGTATTCATTCCTCGTCATTTGAGTTTATTCCAATTAATATATTAGCTTTAGAATCCATTTCAACTATTTATCTTTGCATTTGCATAGACGATCTCTTTCTAAGTTGCTCTATAATTTTTACATTTATCTTTGCTAAATTCATAGTTTTCTTTGGTAGATTCAATAGAATGTTGTCTTTGAAAATTAAATTCATTCCATTGATTTGTGTTTTTAGAATATCATAGGAAATTTTCCCTTTGTTAATTTGTTTTGATTTGCAAATTTGAATAGCTTCTTGATAGTTTGAATATAGCAGTTTGATGTGAACTTGACAGTTGTTAAATTGGTTCTTATTTCCAACTGTATATCTCAACACATGCTCTGCTCCTCTGGTCAAATACTATGTATGTTTTCCTGAAACATTGACTAAAATTCCTTATTGTGAAGTAGATTTGATTTTTCAGATTTGATAGCAAAATTTTGCTTTGGTTTATATAAAAGTTTAGTGTTTTATCCTTAAAAAAATGGTCTCTTCCTTCCATTAATTAAAACATGAAATTTATGACTTGTAAAAGATTGACCATTGACTTATGCCTTTATATACATAGTGCAGACCAAAACTTAGGCATTCTTTTGTTTGGTTGATATGTATTAGGGAAATATCTATATAACTTGTGTTGTGAATGTAAGTTTGATCACTATATTTGTAAGAACAAGTTGGCTATTTAATGTTTGGATATATTCTGTTATGGAAGTTAATTTCACTTTTAGAATTATTGCATGGTTGATTGAACTTTAGTCTAAGTTTTATTTTACTAATTGCAATTTGATAGGAAACTAGATTGAAATCATAAGATGTTTGATTAAGTTTGTGTTATTAATATTTGATTTTAATCATTAAAATAGGTTTGGTATTTAGATGTTTGATATATAATAGATAATTACTGTATTCCTTCTTTACTTTGTTTGTAAAACATTGAGTCAACATAAATATTTTTATTTGAGTCAAAGACTTGAATTCAAACTTTCAACTCGACGACATCTTGAATTTTTTAGGAAAACCACAGTCCTTAATATTTAGAATAAATTAGACTCAATAGGGTTTTCACCCTGCACATGCAGTGTTAACACCTCAAATCCTACGAGCCCCGGGTTGACAGTTTAGTGTCAAATTATTAAGATTATTTTTATCGACAATAATTATGCAACATATTATAATTATGTAGTGTTTCTAGAGTTATGACCAGCAGTAGTGAATGTCACAACTAAGAATTGGTGGTAATATTAACTCTATATCACCATGTGTCATACAATAGCATAGGTTAATGACTACAATATTTAGCTCACAGGTTTTCCAATTGACACATAAGGAAATTTGTCAAACGATTAAGGGTTGTTCCTTAGATTATACAATGTTTACTTGTCATTACCTTCTAAATATGGAGAGTACTTCACCAAATTCTATGCTACATACATATTATAGAACAACTAGTGTGACTTGAAATATGATTCGATCTTATTTCTCAATCTCATACCCATGAGTTAATTTTGGCTCTTTATCTGAATGTTTTATTCTCTCTAATCTATTTTTGAGTATCCACCCTTCTTTTCGACAAAGCAATATTGCCAAAAATCAAAAGTATTGCACAAGTATATCCAAATTATTATATAGAATTATTACTTTCACATTTTTTATTGGTACTTTACAAAGCTTTGGTGATCTTCCAATAGGGCTATGCATAACAGTCAATTGATTTTCTCTTTTAAGGTCTGTTTTAAGAGAGTGCTAGTTTGTAAGGGGATTTCTTCCTTATTGACATGTTTTGTTTTACTGTGCCGTTATTTCAACCAATATTTTAAGCGTTATTCATATTAAATCTTGACATGAGTTGAAATAAGTTGCATTGCTTATTTATGACTTCGAGTATCAACTTGAAAAAGATTGAAAAGTATAGGTATGCAAAGATTGAAAAGTATAGGTATGCAATGGAGATGTTAAGATGGATATAATGGTATTTACCTCTTTCAATTAGATATCATTTTAATGATAAATTTAAGATTGTGGAATATGTGAAACCCTATATGTTTTATTTATATTTATAGGGAAGGAACAACACCAATAAAATATAAATGTTTAAGGGAACATAGTTGTATTATTGTCACATTGAATTGATTCGATAATAAAAGTGGACGACAAAACAAAAAAAAAGAGAAATGGATTAAGGATATAATTTGAGAACTACTTTTAGCATTGTGATTGCAGTGTGTTAGATTAATATTGACTATGTTATAAAGGGATCAGTGACTTGATTTGGTCAATAATGAGTCTAGTGTTAGTAGTTTACGGGCCCATGGTTTTGGGTAACCCATTGTATTTCCCCATGGTTTTATCATGTGATATCAGCCTATTGGTGTAATGTTGGAATATTTTCTGCTGGCCTGGGTTCAAATTTCCTTGTCCGTCAACAAATCCCAAGATATCGGCCTGATAGAGTCTAACTTTGTCGGCAACACCTACGATGCAAGTGAGGTCTCACCTGACATATCTATGGGGACTGCCGGAACCAGGTTTTTCCACTTATGGAAGGGGATTTTCTTGTCACATCATCATCATTCCACTCGACTGAAACTAAGGAATGGAATTTTGGCATCACACATACATCAGATAATAAATCATATTGATATGTTGACACATATAGACAACATGTAAGATATGTTGTTTCTAACACATATCATTCGACATTCCACACTATTATACCATTAGATATTCGAAAAACTCATAATATTTCATTCACAGCAAACACAGATATCAAAGACACAAAAAGACATATTTAGCATGGAAACCCATACGGGAAAAACGACAAAGGCACTCTTCATCTAGAATGAGTAATGTTTAAATGCCTTTGGTCTGCAAACACATCCTATAGACTCTTATCTAGATATTATTTACGGTCAATGAGGTATTTATTCTTCTCATCCACTCATGTATAGGCCTCTCCACATTAGGTTTCTCTCTCCCCTATGGTCCTCTCCCCTCTTGGATGTCCGCACATAGCTTGGATTGACCTTATAAGCTTTTTAAAATTCTTGTTTTACCCATCAATGGGTTCTTAACTGTCAAAACATCTCGTTACATTAATATAGGAACTATCATCCCAATTTACAATCACACTTTATTCCCAAAATAGACTATTAGTCTAAGTACCTATTATCCAAAACTATGTCGAGCTCCTCGTTTCAAATTTCTCTTATCTTCTTTTGTCGCATCTTCTTTCGTCGCGGTCTTTGCTTGTCTTGCAACTAAAATATTTATTTTTTTGAACAAAATTTTGTTATCTTTTCCTAAGGCCAATAGGCCCCTAACACTCACCTATCGCTCATCCCGAACCACTTCAGTCTTAAATTTCTTTCAGGTCAAGTTTACTCTGAAACTCCTGACAGATTTTCATTACTGCTTCGACTTCTTGTTTCACCTCTTCCTATACTTTCTACATTTGTTCCACAAGTTCGAAAATGATATGTTCCAAAGTTGTTATTCCTATTCCACCCAATGCCTATCACACTCTTTCATGGATCATGTGGATTGTTCCTGTAACCTTCTCTACTTTAGTCTATAGTATTGCGACAAAGTTTGTTCATTGCTATTTTGATGTATGTAGTTTAGCAACTCGCTACTGTAATATTTTAAAATCGATAGCCTTTCTCATCTTTTCTATTGGCGGCAATTTGTTCAATTAATTATTTAGATTATTAAGATTTGATTTGGAAGTATGAAGTTTCTCTATTACTTATTCAAGGTATATATCATCCATCAAGGCTTCCCATGACTGAGAAACCTATTCATATGATTTGGCACAAAGCGCCTCAGACTCCTAAATATTCGACGCAGTTTCAGTCACTTCCTTCTATCGAGCTTCCAATACCTCAGGGGGTGTACTGGGAGTCATTTTTGTTTCCAACTCTATGAATAATTTGTGGAGTTTGAAATATACCTCCCCAAGTCGGAAAATTTTGGCCTCTATAAGCATCTCAGTTGTGATTCCCTCTTCAAATAATTCATTGCAAGTAAGTGCTATAGCTTGTTCCAACCTCTTCCTATCGTCCTACCATGTTTTTTCTTTCTGTTATGTCTCCTTAAATTTGTTTTTAAGTGATGTGATGGTATTCTTTGAGTTCTTTAGTTGGTGAAACATTGCACACTCTCTTGTCTTCATATCCTCTACTGCATTATGTTGAATACTATGCATTGGATACATCGAAACAACAACAAAAATAAGACTCACATGACCAATATCCTTGATCAAGGAAATATGTTCTAGCATTCCTAAGTCAATTTCCTTGTAAATAGCTTGAATATTTCTCTATGGTTGCATCAAATATACCTCGACGGGACAGTCCTCAAATGGTCCAACTTCTTCCTACGACACAACCCGATATGGTTCCCGGGTGACTACTACATGAACTTATTTTACTGTGACACAAAGATTCTACAGCAAGTATGTACTGCCACTTAGTAAGTTAGTATGCCTTTCATCAATATTTTTGCAAGTTTCATTCGCCACTTCCTCCATTCGATCCAAAATGATATTATAGTCATCTGTCGGTCTTTCTCTTCTTATGGCTCTTATTGGATTGTTTGGATATTTTTCTATTATCCCCCAGTTCTGGATCTGTCGAGGTATCAATAGATTCTTATTTTTTTCATATGGGGATCTTCTAGGAATTTATTCTCCTTGTGTATCTCCTTCCTATATTCCTTCCTGGTTTACAGATGTTCCATCTTGTCCCAACTCAATTTTAGCAGATAGTTGATCATTTGTGACAGGTTGTCTCCACTCTTCAGGCCAATACCAAATATTTGTTTCAATATCCTCAGTGAATAGCTGAAATTGCATAGTCAGCCATTGATTTTCAGGGTCTCATCATGGATGTAGGAATATGCGATGATCCCCGACCAAAAATATTATGATGTGGAAAAATTATTGTATGGTCTCTTCAGTAATCCTTACATGTTTTCTAATGTAATACCTCATTTCCTCACATTGTAAATAGAATTCAATATTGGTATCCTTCTACCATTGCATATTTTCCTTGTCATACCATAGATTATGGTATTGTACCCCTCAACATGGCACAGCTACATCCACCCCCTAGTAGTTCGGCAGCTCTTCCCATGCAACAAATGAGATCAAAATTAAAATCCATGAATAGTTCAAAGGATTACCCTTTTTTGAAGCATCGGTGGCATCTGCTAGCAATTCATCCAATAGGTAGGTAGACCAATTCATCTGCACTCCCACAACACACTACTCTTCCACAACAATCGTTCTGACGTTACACTGGTTTGGTTGCATATTCCTTAGCAACTTGCATGATAAGAATTTGGTGGTGAACTGAACAACAGTGTCATTGATATAGGCAATGGAGAAGACTCTCTTATCCCTAGACAAGTTATATTTTTCTTCCATCCTATTGACAATACCCGTATCCTCTTTCTTTCCAGTGAATAAAGGTGTTGGGTCGGCCTCTGCAAGAGGAAGTCCTGATATTGAGGCTATTAGGTTGACATCCACTAAATTTTTTTGATCCAGCCAGAGGCATCCTCCAAGGAAATAGACTAGTAGTTGCTTGACATGCGTATTTATTCTGTAGTGCAATCGAAAAGTAGCATATGAATTAGTGAAAATAATCTTGACTTGTACAATCCTCTAGCCCACTCCATTAGTGCCAACTAAATAGGTCCATATTCAATATCTCGCACATTGTTCATGTACCACGACATGTCGATTTTAGGGAACTTTCCCATATCATGGTCTACGAATCCCATATTATTCAAGTTCGGCAGAATGTCTGCCATCACATGGACTTGTTTTTTGATGGGTATATTTACCATTAAATGTTTGGCATTCTTACTAATAGTGAAATTAGGTGCATCATCTCGCCTTGGCGAAATATATCCAGGAAACATGGTTGTCAACCCAGATCCTGTTGCTTCGACATCATGGGGAGCTTTTGTTCTTTATTTATGAGTAGTTTTGTGTCCAATTTGTTTTCTTATTGATGGGTCGGATGGTGTGTCGGTCATGAAACAACTTCTTCAATAATTGGCATGGTGCGAGGAATCTCCATTCCATATGCATGAACAATACTAGTGCTTAACACAGGTGTTTCCATAACAGGAAGATGTCTTCAGCTTCAAAGAAGTTGCATACAGATATATTGGCTCAATAAGTGAGTCAGTTGGATGAAAATGAATTAACACACTTTGGTGAAAAGATAAAATAGGTTTACACATGCAAGAAGTCGTTCGCTTACGTGGGTTTTCAATAAAAGGAGAAGGTGGCGGCTAATTCTGTCACATGGAGAAATCTTTCCAATCATTGCAATAAAAACCACCAATCAAACCATAACTTCACTTGTGAGGATAACATGTAGTTATTGTGCATTAATGGCAGATATCACCAAAACGCATGCCACCAAAATATCACATTGCCTCAAATTAATTGTTATCCAATTGTCACTTGTGACAAAAGTCCATCATGTGACAACGATCTTCTTGAGGCATGAATTCTCTTGCGACAGACCTATAGTATGCAACAACATTCTATACGTGCGACATAATCATAAGCTTGCAACAAAATAATAAACTTGCATTTTTATTTCTTTTGTATTTTTACCTTCCTTTTTTTAGTTGAACGAAGTGCAGATATCCTGATAAGGATTTAGCTAGCTTCCATTTACCAACCTCTTGAAAGGTGTACCATCTAACTTATGTAATTGAACTGCACCTCCTATAGTGATATGGATGACCACATATGGTCCCAGCCAATGTGTTTGAAACTTTCTAGGATGCTTTAATAATTTACTATCATATAGGAGGAAAAGATATCCGATCTGGAACTGCTTTAAATTAATGTGACGGTCATGCCAAGATTTTTGTTTCTCCTTCTTGACACATTGATGATAGCCTACGAAAAATCGATCTTCTTTCAACTCTACCAGTTGAGACAATCTTTCTTATATGACACCAACATCTGTCATCTCATTAATCGCAGCTATCTTAAGACTGGGTACAATATATTCTAGTGACATGATAACTTTTTTTTCCATAAACCAATCTAAATAAAATTTGTCCTATTAACTTTTCGCATGTTGTGTGATAATCCAATAATACCGTAGGTATCCTCTGATCCCAATCATCCCTCTGAACATTACATATTTTTTTCAATGCATTCTCCAAGATCTTATTGAATGCTTCAACAACACCATTTTCTTGTGGGTGATATGGTGTTGTCTTCTGGGGCTGAATCTAAAATTCCTGAATTAATTTGTCGATCAAATAATTCACAAAATTTTTACCTTGATTGCATACCAAAATTTGTGGACATCCAAATCAGGTCACAACATGGTAAAATAAAAATCTCATAGAAGTTGCAGTAGTGCAATCCTTTACTGGTGTTTCTTTAGCCCATCTAGTTAACTAGTCTTTAGCAATGATTATATAATGTGCACCCGTTCATTTTCCTGGTGGGTTAGTGGGACCACAAATTCAACTTCCCATTTATCAAATTCTTGCAAATTCACTTGTGGTACAAGCAACATCTCATCTCATTATGATGGTTTTCTTGTTATTTGAAAAATATCACATCTGCAACAATAATCCCTAGTGTATGCATCCATAGTAGGCCACCACAATCCTTCCTGTAATAGATTGTGCACTATTTATTTACCTAAATAGTGACCTCGTGCAACATCATCATCTGCTTCATTTAATATAAATGGTCGCTCATGTTCCATAAAATAGCAACGGATTATTTCATCATCTTATATAATTTCCCCATGATTAGCTGGAAATATGGAGATTTTACAATTAATTTCTTCTTTTGTGTTTTATTAAATCCTTCTGGTGAATATCATGTAGTTAAAAGATGTACAATATCTCTGTAGTGATCATCAATCATCTTAACTGCAACTAGTTGTGTGTTAGGAATATTATCATATAGATTCACAGGCTCTTCTCCACTTTCTAACCTCGACAGATGGTCTGGTCTTGAATTTAGTGAACTCGGTTTTGATAACAATCTCAAAGTCAAATTCTTGGAATAGGATAAACCATCTACAAATACTCCCCCCAAACACTGTCTTACTAACCAAATACTTCAATGAAAAATGATCTGTATACATCTTGAAGTGTCCTCCGAGCAGATAATGTCGAAACTTCTGGAGAGAATATACCATAGCAAATACTTCTATTTCGGTAGTAGTATAATTATTTTCTATTGTCAACAATTTCTACTAGAAAATTCAATAGGGTGATCAATAGAACCCTCACCTGGCTATGTAAGTACAACTCCAAGCATGACAGATGACGCATCGACATGTACATGAAATTATTTTTTCCAGACTAGAAATATCAATATAGGTGTTGTAACCATCTTATTTTTAAGAACATACAAACTCTCTTGACATTGCTCATTCCATTGGAACTTGACATCTTTATTCAACAATTTTTACATAGGGGTTCTAACCTTTGCATATCATGTCATGAATTTTCTATAATACCATGTATGTCCCAAGGTATTTCTCAATTGTTTCACTGTCGAGGGTGTTGGTAGGTTGAAAATAATCACAATCTTGGTAGGGTCCATTAGTACTCCATCTTGACAAACCACATGACCCAGCAAGATTCCAAAAGGGGCACAAAAAATGCACTTCTTTAAATTAAGAGAAATATGGAACTATCTACACCAACCGAGCATCATTTTAAGACTCTCGATGTGATATTTTGCTAGTCCATATACCTTCCAGTCATCAAAGTATACTTCAATAAATTTATGGATGAAATCTTTAAAAGAAGCTACAATTATTCTAGAAAAAAAAGTAGGAGCATTCTTGAGACCAAAGGGCATTATCATGTTCTAGAAGCATCCCCATTCTGTCGCAAAGGTCATTTTGTACTGATCTTCCTTTGTAATCCTTATATGATGGTAGCCAGAGAATCCATTAGTAAATTAATATACTTCTTATCCTTCGACACTCTCCAACACTTCATTTTTATATGCGGTAGGAAATGGATCATGTAGGAAGACACCATTTATCTTCCTCAGGTCAACACAGATACAAACTTCACCGGTTTTCTTGTCTTGCACTACCATAGGAATATCTACTTAGATTCCTCGACATGTTCTATAATTCTTGCATATAGCATTCTGTCTAACTCTATCTTGACGTTTTCTTTATATCTTGGATTGAGTCTGTATGGTCGTTATTTGCTAGGTTTGGCATCGGGATTCAAGAGAATCTTCATTTATCCAAGATCACCAATAATTCCCTTCATTTCTAAAAAAATTATGGAGAACAGATCCTGGAATTCATATAATAAGTCAGTAATATTCCCTACGGTCTTATCATCCCAATAGTCTATTTCTTGTAGGGCTAACAAGCGCTGAGGTTCAGAAATTTTCTCTTCAAACTCTGTAAGAAGGGATTCCAAGTTAGGTAAACCTTCATAGGTAGGTAGATCACATACCTTAGTACCTACCCATCGCACAGATTTCCTGATTCTTGTGCATTTCCGCATTGATACTTCATGTAATCAATTATGCCAGTTCTCTAGAGCTTCTCCTGAGTCTGAGGAGCAAGAAATAATACTCCACCAACTGAGTTTTCCATCAGCTTTTGGATTAACATGGTAATCCATTGCAGAACTAATATTGTAGATATGATCCAGATATCCATCTTGTCCTTCATTGTTTAACTACTCAACATATATTTGGCCTTAGAGAGGATCAATTGGAGTGACCACCCATAGTTCTGCATCCTCAAATGTTAATATCCTATTCCTAAACTTTACAATGGTTTGATTCTCAATAGCCTAGTCAATCCCCAAAAGTGTGGGTTTCAAATTTGTATAATAAAAAATATCTATAACCTCAAAATATGCATAGGTCAGGAATCCTTCTATTTTGACAAGAACTTGTGTTAGTGGACCAATGGGAAGAACCTTCGACTGGTTGGCTAATATTAGTTTAACAGGAGACCATACTAGTCTCGACTTTCCCATTCTTTCCCATGTTTTTATACTGAGAATGTTAACATCTGAGCCCGAGTCCAAAATGATATAATCCATGTAATAGTCACCTATTTCTACATTCATCCTTAGCTCACAACCAGTTTTCATCATTTTTCCAATGTGGTTAACTTTCTTTTATGGTCACACACTTGTTTGCAGTTCTTCGACTAAAGCTAGTAGTTTTTCCACAACATCATTACCTTTTATAAATACTAAACAAATTTCAAAGAAATCTTTCAACTTATTGACCTTCTCTGTTGGTTTTCTTTGAAATAACCGTTCAAATCATTGAGGAATTTCCAATATTGCTCCTTCATTCAATATTGGGACGGTAGTGAAATTCAATGCTTGATTTGTGTCGACAAACTCATGATGCCCGTAAAACAACACTTCATTTTCTTTTTAGGCATAAAGTCGCAATTTATTTTATGGTGTTGGTCAAACTCTTGGTTGTCCATATGGCGCTTCTTTATCTCCTCCAATCACATCACCACCTCTTGTTATGCCAACAATATTAGGTTCCTGAGGTTCAACAAATATATTATGAACTTTTGGATTGGAATTTTGAGGTGGTTTCTGGTTTTCCATGTTTCTAGCCTGCCACTTAGTAATCAACTGGGTAAATTCTTCGATAGTGTGTTCCAATGCTTTACAATATGAACACTTCGATGTAGTATTAATGCAATCTCTGGAAAAATCTCTAGGATGTCCATAATTATAACCAATGACTTGGCCCCTTCCATGACCAAATCCTTGTCCTCGTCCTCGGCCTCTAAAATGAACATCCCCCTGGGTTGATGGTATTGTGCTTGATATCACTTGTCTTGTATTTAGTCATTATTTTTCATCAGATATGTATCAATTTTTTTCTCTTGCAACAACTAATATGCTCTGCAGTCTTTCTATTGTGACTCACTAGTTAACATTATTTACAATATAGGTTGGCTAGTGCGCTTACTATTTTCTGTAAATACAAGTATTCCTTCGATCGATGTCCTCTGCTCTAACAAATTCTATACCTTCTCTAGCAAGACTTCTGTGGTGGTTAATTGTAGCAGGATTCGGAAAAACCATAATATTCATAATTGTATATCGACGTTTCAAATCCAAAACAGGATCCATCGGCAAACCGTCCTGATGATGGATCCTGTTTTGGATTCGAAATGTCGAGATACAATTATGAATACTGTGGTTTTTTCGACTCCTGCTACAAATTCTATACCATGGAATTCCTTGTGAATTTAGAGGATTTGGAGCTCCTGATACAAGATCATTCATGAATGTTGGACATGAGTCTTTATGATGGAATTCATTTCTGCATCTTGTACACTAGAGTTCCTCTTGTACTTCTTTTCCTTTCTTAATATCTTTTATCTACAACATGAGGTTGGAAAGTTACGACTATGTCTGCATCATTCATGCACCAGTTTATTTGACCGATGAAGCTTCTAACTTCATTGAAAGCTCGAGAGCTTTTCTATGGGATACAATCTTTTATGATATTGAGGGAATACAAATATGCAGTAGCATCGCCACAGTAAAAAAATTTTTATGTTGGATATAATACATCTAAAAACTTACTTTGGCCATTAGAGTTTTAAATCTTTGGTTGAAGTCCAAAACATACTTAGTCAACAACTACTTAATCTATTTTAATTATGTGATGCATTGCGACTCATATTTAGGCTTTTTGAACTCTTCTATCAGTCTCGTCCGGATATGATCTAATGATTTCTTAGGGATCCCTGTTGGGACCATAGAGAATTTCATATACCATTCAAGCGCATGACCTCTAAATTTTGTAGTCATCTAGTCTCTTTTTATAGTCTCATCCTGGACATATCACAATGTTCATACAACTTCACATAGGAACCAATGTTGCTTATTGTCCTCTAACCCATTCCTATTGAATATAGGTAACTTTATATCACTTCCTACCATTATGTTTACTCGTGGTATTGTTCAATTAAAGGTTCCACTTGTTAGTTTTTATAGATATTATTAGCTTAATTAAGATCTTTGTCTGAAATAATAACAAGTACAACAAGATGCATAAGATATAACAGATACACAAGACACAAATATTTTCAACGAGGAAACCATAAAGGAGAAAACCCTACAAAATTTCTCATAATAGTACAGTCACAAAGACTGTGTCATAAGATGATCAATCCCAGTAATAAGAAGTATTCAGCAACTATCTATCTCTCCTCCTTTGTCTCTCTCTCTCTCTCTCATGCGAACTTGAGTGAGTGTGAGGTGTTTATAAATGAGGGATGGTGCCTCCATATTTATACTAATCAAGTGACTGACCTTTTACATGACTAGGATTACATGTTACCCTAAAAGGGCCAACTTCTCATAGAGAGAATCCAAATACACATTACATGATGTTACATTCGGGAATATTTCCCTAACTTACAATGGAGGTTGTACCTCAAGTTCTAGACACAATAAATACATTCTGCAAGGAGGAAAGCACATATCCAATGGGGATACAACAACATACAATGATAATATACATCCGAATATCTTCCAAAGTTACAAATACATCAACACTCCCTCTTAACTAGGAAGGTGTGCTCTCTCTTCCACAGTTATCAACACATCTGGTACAGTCATAATCGTGGAGTCATAGAGTTATCATCATAGTTTTTTCCATCATCATGTTCTTATCGATCATCAAACGGTACTGTCTATCATCGAAAGTTTCTACATAGCCAACGCTTTTTCATGTTGGGTGTAGGCCTAGTCCTCATCCAGGTATTCATCACATCTCGAGCAAACCATCACATAGTAACTATTATGACCCTTCTTTACATCGCCAAAACAATAAACTGCATCTCCTACCTTTTTCTCTTCATATCTAGATCATATCTTTTGTCCTGTACCAAACAAAATAGAACAGAGCATAGCTCAGATGCATACCAACTATGTTCTATCACCATAGAAGTAATCCATGATATTATCACGTCATTAAGACAACCTGCAGCTTCTACTATGTGAGAATCACCTAGAAGAACACTCAGTGCATTGCGTATCTATACGGTCAACCTTCGTTCTACTAGCAAAGGAAAACCACCTACGTGCACCTCACGTGCTTCATGACCTTATTATCTAAACATGGGAACACACACACATATAGATATATATATGTAAGGACTTATTATGACCAAACATCCTACTACATCATGACTTTTATGTTCTAGGTCAACCTCAAGGACTTATTACAGTTGAACAACCTGCGTCCAGGATCGTTTCCGTTCAAACAACCTTCAGGGTGTATTACATCCAAGTAACACAAGTACCATGCTAGGTATCTTTTTACACTCGTACAACTCATAGGACTTATTACATTCAAGTAACTTGCATACCACGCCAGGGCTCATATTTACACTTGAATAACCTATCTCGGGACTGATTACGTCCAAGGGTAAACTACAATATTTTCCAATACTAATTACATATGAGGAAAACCTACATGACTGATTACGTCCGACCATTCTGCTTCACCAGTATTTTTCCCACTCGGACAACCTGTCTCATTTCCCATGTGAGATATCATGCATCTGTGTATTTTGGTCTCTTATTATTTCCAGCATAAAAACATATCAAGACTGATTACATCCAAGGATAACCTGCGAGCTTCGCCGGGACTGATAACATCCAAGGACAACATAGAGGAATGATTATGTCTGAGAAACCTACGATCTTCACCAAGATTTTACGCTCATACAACCTGTCTCTCCAACTATGCTAGAACACATCACTCCCTCTTTTGAGGGTTCTCATTCTGGATCACACCAAGTATTTCTCTAAAGTACTCAAACTTCACTCTGGATATAGGCTTGGTCAACACATTAGCTATATGCTCGTCCATTTCCACATAATGGATCTTCACTTCTCCTCTCTGTACCATATCCTTGATATAGTGGAACTTGATCTCGATGTGCTTCAACTTGTCATGGAACACAGGGTTTTTTGAAATCTTCACGCAACTTTGATTGTTGCAGAACATACAAGTCACATCCAATTAGAGATCAAACAAGTCAAAAAATAGCTTTCGCAACCACACTGCCTCACAACTAGCCTATCAAGCGCAAACATACTCTGCCTCGGTTGTACTCAGCAACACACATGATTTCTTCCTACTAAACCAGGAGATCATCATGCCAAATCTCAAACTAAAGAAGCAACCCGAAGTGCTCTTCCTATTAGTGGCGCTACTTGCCCGATCCAAATCAACATAACCATGTAGGTTAATCTTCTGGTTCACATCATATTTGAGCCCATAATCCACTATATCTTTTAGGTACCTCGGTACATTCTTTGCAGCTATCATGTGAACATGTCTTGGATCCGTCAGGAACTATCTTAGGGTGTTCACATCAAAGTATATGTTGGGTCTTGTATTCATCAGAAAAATAAATTAACTAATCATCTGACGATACATTGTTGCATCAACCAACTCATATGAAGCATCACTCAAAAGATTCAAGTTATATGCCATAGGTTTGTCTATTTCTTTGCAGTCCAACATTTCAAATCTCTTAAGAATCTCCATTTTATACTTTCCTTGACCAAGGAAGATCCCATCTGCACTCTTCCAAACCTCCGTGCCTAAGAAGTAGTTCATCATACCTAGGTATTTCATCTCAAACTCTGTAGAAATCCTCCTCCTTGCATCTTTAATGAGTTCATCTTCACCTGTTAGGAACAGGTCATCGACATATAGTAGGAGCATCACTAGTCTTTCATCTTCAACCTTGAAGTAAAGGTTGGAATCTACTTTACCCTTGGTAAATCCTAGTCTCATCAATAAGTTATGCATCATATCATACCATGTCCTTGGTTCCTGCTTCAATCCATACAAGGCCTTCATCAATTTTCACAAATGGATCTTCCTATCATGTGTCTCGAATATCGGTGGTTTTTCCACGTACACTTGCTCCTCAAATACACCATTCAAGAAAGTTCTCTTGACATCCATTTGGTGTATCTTCCATTTCATAATTGTAGTTAATGCAAGTATGGTCCTAATGGAAGTGTACCTCACCATGGGTTCAAATTTTTCTTCATAGTCTATGCCTTCTTTCTGTGAGAAGCCTCGTGATACGAACCTTGCCTTGTATTTCTCGATGTTTCCATCTGTAACATGCTTGATCTTGTAGATCCACTTTGAATTCACGACGGACTTTTTTTATTGTCTCGAAACTATATCTCTTACATCATTCTTCATGATCAACTGATATTCCTCGATCATAACATCCTTCCATTCTTTATTTTTTGAAGCCTCTTCGTAGGTGGAAGGTTCTTTATCAATGATTTCACACAATAGAGAAACATAGCTATTGTAGGGATTTTCCCTTTTTCTTTCTCTATGTATTAATTGTAGAGAACCATGCCTTTCTACTTATCATATGAGCTCTCGTTCCCATGTTGGTTTCCTCTTTTGGGAGACCTTCTCAAGGATTGTCTCTACTGACTTTTGTGGTTCTGCCATGTCATTATATTCATTGTATTTTGGAATTGCTTCTCCAATTTCCATACCTCGGGTTCTCGTATCTTCAGGTTTCTCATCCTCTTTAATAAAAGGTTACATCTCTATTGATGTCGATCCTTGAATCATGGGAAGTATATTCGGTAGGCATTTAATGTATCATTGTGTCCTATGAATATACCCTTCCTTCCAGAAGGATCGAGTGTGGTCCTTTTCTCCTTTGGGATATGTATGTACATTGGGAATCCAATTATTCTTAGATGGTTGAATTCTAGTTTCTCCCTTGAGAAATATTTTTTCAGAGTCTTGTTGTTGAATACTCGATGAGGAGTATGGTTATGTACATACACAGTTGTCCTTGCTTCCTCTACCCAAAGGTGCATAGGAAGATTCTGGTCATGTAGCATTTCTTTTGTTGCTTCCATGATGGTTCGGTTCCTTCGTTCTACAACCCCATTCTATTGAGGATTGTATGGAGTACTCAACTCCTTCTTAATCTCAGACTCTCCACATATTTCCTTGAATTCTTTTGAGGTGAATTATCCTCCATTATATGAATTCTTCACCAAGACTTTATATTCCTTGAACTTATTGAAAATTTCATTTTTCCCTTTCAAGAAATATATCCAAGTCTCACATGAGAAATCATCTAGAAAGGAAACATAGTATACATACCCTCTTAATGAGCTAGAAGACATGGGTCCACATACATCCGAGTGGGACTATCTCCAATATTCCTTTGGCCTTTCTCTCACTACTGGGAAATGTCTTCTTTGCATTATTTCCTTATGCACATCCTTTGAAAATTCCTTCATGCTTTTCCTGGATATCTGTAATTCTAGATACCATTTTTCTTGCCATTGGTAGTGCTCTATAGTGCACATGTGCAAGCCTTCTATGCCACAGTTCGCTTGGTTCAATTGACTCATGAACCAATGCTTGTTCAGATCATCCATTTATCTTGTAAAATCCTTTGTCTTCTTCTCCAATCATTATTGCATCATCTATTGTCTTCCCTTTAAGACACATTAGAACTTGGCCATCAACAAATGCAACTCTCATACCCTTTGCATCTAGTGCAGATATGGAGAGAAGATTCTTCTTTAAACCTGGAACATATAGCACATCCTTTATCTTTATAGATTTCATGGAGTCTAGCTTGTATGAATCTTTTCCACTCCCTTTTATGGGGTATTGGTAATCATCCCCGAGTTTCACCTTGTGAGGTGACTCGTGTTCAGACATATTGATGAATTATTCCTTGTATCCTGCCATGTGTTTAACAGCTCCACTATTTAGAATCCAATCATTGCTTTCATGTGAGATAGTGTCAGTAAGTGTTGATATTATCACATACTCTTCATCTGAATCATCCTTCTCTCTTATAAATATTTTGTTTGTTGGTTCATTCTCTTCGGCAATATGAGCATGGTGTCTCTTTTTCCTGATGGGACATTCTCTTGAAAAATGTCCCTTTTCATCACAAGTTTAACATTGAACATTAGAAGGATCTCTCTTGGTCTTATTTTTTTTATTTTCCTTCTTCTTCTTGTGATGAAAGTTCTCCTTCTCCATCTTCTTGTAGTTCTTCATGGTGTGAACTATGAGATCTTGATCTTCAGTTGCTCCCATATTCTCTTATCTTGTCACGAGTCAAGCTTCTTCTTGTGCACATTCTTCTTGGAATCTACTGAAAGATATTAGCCCCTTCTTGCACAGATTCCTTGAATGAATGAGTCCCATGATCTAGGGAGACCATTCAAGGTAGTCATTACAAATTATCCTTCTTCGACATTCTCTTTAACTACTTCAAGTTTTTCTTTGATTTGACAAACCCTTGTGAAGAAAGACTGTATAGTCTCGTAGTTTTGTATCTTCACATTCTTCAATTGGTTCCTTAAGGTCATATTTCGGTTGATGTTCTTTCCCTCGAACATATTTTTCAAAGAATCATATACTTCCTTTGGTGTCTTGAATGAAGACACGTGGGGGATGAGGCGATCCTTAATAGAATGTGCAATAATTATCTTTGTTGATGTATTTGTAACTTCTGAATGTATTCACTCGTATATCTTATGTATTGTACCCCGATGTTTATTCTGGGCAGTGTCTGTAATGTATTTGAGTCATTTCATATTCCGATGTTCCTATCAGTAGATTCAATAATGTAAACAAGTCATGTAAATTCATTGTGGGTAACCCTCCTATTGATCAAGGGTTAAAGTCCCCACAGTTGTGGGGCACTAGGGTTATTAGACTCTCGTAGAGAAGTCGGCCCTAGGTGAGTTAATTTAAGTCGGGTCATTAGTACCCCAGTTGTGGTTACTCAAGCCTACATAACTGAGTTAGGATTACTCGAGCATACATAATAGAGTTAAAGGTTAAGTGAATGAAATAATCTAAATAGAGAGTGAGAATCTCTATTTATCATACACACACTCACTCATTGGGGCGCATGAGTGAGAGAGAAGAAGTCGGGATCAAAGAAAGAGATTGTTGTTGTTGGGATATCATCTTACTATTTTTGGGGTTTTTCTTTTTGGTGATGATTCTATCTATGAGGAAGTTGCGTGGTTTTTTGCTTTATGGTTTCCCCAAGGAAAATTCTTTGTGTCTCTTGTCTCTTGTGTTTATTGTTGTGCATGTTATTCTCTCAGTTAAAGATCCTAAGATAATGCTAGCTTGAATGATAAAAATCTAAAACGGTATCATAACTAACCTAAGAAGAAGACATTGTGCAGCTGCAGAAGCTAGGGATTCTTACTTTTTGGGTCTCTCCCCCCAATCCATCAGTAAAAGTATGCTAGGATGACTCTCCATTGAAGGGCGCATCTTTCTGTTGAAGCAAAATTTGATTCCGAGCATTTTCAGTTTTCGGTGCGAGAAATTAGGGCTCTTTACAAAAGAAGAATTTTTTAGTGAGCCCAACATAGGATTTTTCTCCTCATCAAATTCGAATTTTAGAGACCTGGGTTGATATTTTTGGTTGGGTGTAACTCTGGGAAAGTCAAACCCTAGTTTGACTTCGAGCTGAAAAAACCCTAAATACTAAAATTGATAAGTTTTGGTAAATTCGCTATATCTCAGGATTGCAGAAGTCTTAGGGGACGAACCTTTCACAAATCTAATATAAATTCCTTATGTACATTGTTTCCAAGTTTCAGCCTCATATTCACTATATTCTAGGAGATAGGATTCCTCCAATTTAGGGTTCCAACCTCTCCCAGGATTCATCCCCAAAAAGGACACCTGGGGAGAATTGCTATATCTCAGGCTACAAAGGTCCAAATGAAATTTATGAAGATATTCTAGAAAGGGAATGGACTATAATTTCTTTGTTTCAAGTTTCAGACCCAAAATATGGAATAGTGACACATGGAAGTCCATACAACTTTGCTATGTTGAACAGTCCTAAAACAGGTCACCTTGGAAAAACGCTCATAAGTCCAAATTGGTGAAACCAATTATGATGAAACATATGGTGTTGGAATAGGGACTAATGAAGCTACTTCAGGACGAATTTTTAGATACATAGGAGTAGTAACTTTGAATATATCACAGAAATAGTATCAGGAATTTCTGCAGAAGAAATTGGAAAACTAGGGCTTCCTGTTCTGGGAGCTTCTCTCCACTGTTTTCAGAAAAGGAGTACATTGGACAGCTCACCCTAGAGGTCTATCTTTCTAGCCAACCAAATCTGAAATATTCAAAGTTTTGAAAATTAGGGTTTCTCTAACAAACCCTATATCGACCAGCTCCGAAACTAGGACGGACACCTCAAATCAGTAAGATCTAATCTTTTGCTATTTTCATTTGAGGTTCTCATTTCAAAATGATCTATCACATCAGCTTGATGATAATCTTGGTGAAGTTGACAACTTCCAGGCATGAAAGTATATGATCTCTCTAAATAAAATGAATTGGACACCCATATGAGTGGAGAGGTTCCAGTTCCAGAGGGAGATGAGGCTAAAAGCCTTACATAAGAAGAACTTGGTCAAGGCTAAGAAGATCATTGTTGATTCAATCATGGATCACCTTATACCACAAGTGTCTTCCCTAAAGGCACCGAAAGAGATGTTTGATTCCTTGACCAAGCTATTTTAAGGGAAGAACATAAATCAGAATATGACTTTGAGAAAAAAGTTGAAGAATGTGAAGATCCAGAATGCAGAGACCATGCAGTCATACTTTACAAGGGTCTCTCAAATCAAAGAACAACTTGAAGCAGTAGAAGAAGAAGTGGAGAATGCAGAAGTGATGATAACCACTTTGAATGGACTCCTAGGATCATGGGATTCATTCTTTCAAGGAATTTGTGCTAGAAGGAAGTGATTACTTTCAGCAGACTCTGGGAAGAGCACACACAAGAAGAAGCTCGACTCATAATAAGAGAAAAGACTATTGGAGAAACTGAAGATCAAGATTTCATGATTCAAAGAAGATACCTCGAGCGATGAGGAATATGAAGAACTCAATTCTTGAAGATCCTCTTATCCATCTTGAGCATTCGGATAAGAAATGATGTGGTTATGAATGAAGAAGATGATGAAGTTGAAGGCTCAAGAAGGAGTCTACCCACAAAACGAATAAAGATAAGTATTCAATTGTCATTTCATGATATTCAGTTGATGTATTATGCATGATAGAATGTTTGCATTAATGACAGTATACTACTAATACGCATGTGATGGGTAAGTAGCTCATGGTGCTATACAACTCTCCATTTCTACTTATCTAGAATGAAACCTCTTTGCTGACATATTGGATTAGTGCACAATCTCAATGTTGTCCAGGTAGATATGGAAGGCATCTAGAAAGTTTCCGTGAGATATGGATGAATGTTGTATTGGCTAAAATAGTTGCATAATCATATATCTTGATGCAAAATAATTTTTCATTATGAATATACCTTAGGAAATTTTTCTAATCATACAACTGGTGCATTTGACTTGTAGGAAAGATCGCGTACAATCGCCTACAAGAAAAGAAGGACGAGACTTGTTCCGAAGAACAAGTGATGACAATTCAAGAAATAATCCAAGAATGAAGAATAATATGATGAATGCAGTGAAATCATTGATGCAGAACCTTCTAGCTATGAAGAAGTAGCCAAGAAGAAAAGGAAGACTAGTTCAAGAAGAATGATGTCTAGGATGCAGTAAAGATACATGAAGGGAAGTTCATAGTTCCATCATATAGTAGATGGAAACATCATGGGATACAAGGAAAGATTCATAGCACGAGGCTTCTCACAAAAGGAAGGCATATACTACGAAGAAACATTTGTAGCCAGTGGGAATTGAGACACATGATAGGAAGAATCATGTGTGCAAATGAAAGAAGGCCTTGTACGAGATCAGAAGACACCCATGGGATAACACATACATGAGGAGCTTGATGAAGATCTAAACCTTTGCTACAATATTGAAGATGAAAGTCTATAGAGGATGACAAGCTCACAGATGGGTGCGAGAAGAACTTTTGAAAAAGTTCAAGATAGAGGATCTTGGTATCCAGTGATCCTTGATGGATACATACAATATTAGTAGCAGAGGAAGCTACTTGTCACTCTGGTATAGAATTTTTCAGTGCATAGAGTACGAAAGGCAGAGGGAAAATGATGCTCTGCTTTAGAGGGGGTGACTACAGAATATCCTGAGGTTCGACATGGTACAACAGTATGGACAGCTTACTGATAATTCTAGGCTTTACAGAGAGTAAAGTGGATTCCAACCTTTTCTTCAAGGTTGAAGGTGGGAGACCAGTGATGCTCCTATTATATGTTGATGAATTGTTCCTGACAAAAAAGAGGAACTCATTAAAGTTGCAAGAAGGAGACTTGCTGCCGAGTTTGAAATTAAATAATTGGGTATGATGCATTACTTCTAGGCATGGGGGCGTGGCATAATGTGGATGGAATCTCCCTTGACCAAGGGAAGTATGCAGTAGATATCCTTAAGAGGTTCGAGATGATGGACTGCAAGGCCATGACCACACCTATGGCATTGAATTGGAAGCTTCTAAGTGATGCTTCATCAGAGACGGTCGATGCTACGATGTATCATCAGATGATTGGATCCTTGATGTACCTGACAAATACGAGACCAAATATTTTCTTTGCTATGAACACCTTGAGCCAGTTCCTAATAGATCCGAGACATGTTCAATTGATTGTTGTAAAGCATATTCTAAGGTACCTGAGGGGTACAGTTTATTATGGGCTCAAGTATGAGACGAATCAGAAGATTAACTTGGAAGGTTATGTTGATTCAGATTGGGTAGGAAGTGCCATCTATAGAAAGAGCACCTCAAGGTGTTGCTTCAATATGGGATCAGGTATGATCTCTTGGTTTAGCAGGAAAAATTCTAGCGTGGCACTAAGTACAGCTAAAGTAGAGTATGTCGCAACTTGTTCAGCTAATTGTGAGGAAGAATGGTTGAGGAAGCTACTGTCTGATTTATTTGATCTCCAGTTGGATGCTACTTGTATATGTTGCGACAACCAGAGTTTTGTGAAGTTGTCAGAGAACGCAGTGTTCCATGACAAGTCGAAGCATATCGAGATCAAATATCACTATATCAGGGATATGGTGTAGAGAGGAGCAATGAAGCTTCAGTATTTTGCAACGGACGAACTGATAGCTGATGTGTTGACTAAGCCATTGGCCAGAGTGAAGTTTGAATACTTTAGGGAGAAGCTTGGTGTTCTCCAGATCGAGGTTCCCTCCAAGGGAAAGTGATGAGTCTATGATCCATTCTAACATGGTGAGAGGATTGGTTCCTTCCATGGTCAGATGCAAGGGCTGAGCCATTTTGTCATGGTGAGAGGATTGGTTCCTTCCATGTCAGATATGAGTGCTGAGCCATTCTGATGTGACTATAGGATTTGTTCCTACATGATCATATATAAACGATGAATGCCATTCTATGAATGGAGGAAGGTCAGTTACCAAGAATACTTAGCCTAGAGCTAAGGTCCATTCTAATATGACTGTGGGATGTGTTCTCACATGATCAGATATAAGTGTAGGGACATTCTAATATGATTGAGGGATGTGTTCCCACATGATCAGATATAAGTGTTGAAGGCCATTCTCAGGGAGAATGGAGGCACCTGGTCAGTTACCAGGAATCCTCAGCCTAGGTCTGAGAGCCATTCTGATGTGACTGTGGGATTGGTTCCCACATGATCAGATTTAAGTGCAGTGTGTTTCCATATATGGTAGTAGGTGTGTCCTACCATGCTAGTGGATGTGAGTGCCGAGCCTTTCCATAGATGATAGTAGGTGTGTCCTATCATGCTGGTGGATGTGAGTGATGTTCCTTTTCATAGAAGGTAGTAGGTGTGTCCTACCATGATAGTGATTGTAAGTGTTGTGCCTTTCCATAGATGGTAGTAGGTGTGTCCAACCATGTTGGTGGATGTGAGTGCTGAGCCTTTCCACAGATGATAGTAGGTGTGTCCTCTCATGCTGGTGGATGTGAGTATTGTGCCTTTCCACAGATGATAGTAAGTGTGTCCTATCATGCTGGTGGATGTGAGTGTTGTGCCTTTTCACAGATGATAGTAGGTGTGTCCTATCATGCTGGTGAATGTAAGTGTTGGGCGTTTCTGACATGATTCTTGGATGTGTTCCTCCCATGGTCATATGTGAGTGTTGGGCATGCCTTTCTGACATGGTGTTGGATGTGTTCCTCTCATGGTCATATGTAAGTGTTGGGTAGGCCATTCCGACTTAGTGTCAGATATAAGCACTAAAGAAGACCTACATGGAGGCTAGGCCTACAACCAACATGAAAAAGGGTTGGCTCTGTAGAACTTCCTGTGATGAGAAGAATCATGAGATAGCACTAGTGATGATGATCCAGCAATGATGATCTTGATTGAGTGATGATATAGATCCAGTGGTGATGATCCTGCAGTGATGATCCAGTAGTGATGATCCAGATCCAGTGATGATGATCCAAATCGAGTGATGATCCATATCTAGTGATGATCCAAATCCAGTGATGATGATCCAGATCCAGTGATGATCTAGATCCAGTGATGATGATCCAGATCCAGTGATGATCTTGATCCAGATGAAGATGACTTGAATATGAATATGACGAGAACTAAATAATGATCCAGATGATACAGAGAAGAAGACTTGTGCTGATAAATTGTGTCGAGAGAATACCTTCCTAGTTAAGAGGGAGTGTTGATGTATTTGTAAATTTGGAATGTATTCACTCGTATATCTTATGTATTGTACCCCGATGTTTATTCTGGGAAGTGTCTATAATGTATTTGATTCATGTCATACCCTGATGTTCCTATCAGTAGATTCAATAATGTAAACAAGTCATGTAAAGTCATTGTGGGTAACCCTCCTATTGATCAAGGGTTAAAGTCTCCATAGTTGTGGGGCACTAGGGTTATTAGACTCTCATAGAGAAGTCGGACCTAGGTGATTTAATGTAATTCGGGTCATTAGTATCCCATTTGTGGTTACTCGAGCCTACATAACTGAGTTAGGATTACTCGAGCCTACATAATAGAGTTAAAGGTTAAGTGAATGGAAGAATATAAATAGAGAGTGAGACTCTCTATTTACCATACACACACTCACTCATTGGGGTGCATGAGTGAGAGAAAAGAAGTTGGGATCAAAGAAAGAGACTGCTGTTGTCGGGATATCATCTTACTCTTTTTGGGGTTTTGCGTTTTGGTGCTGATTCTATCTCTGATGAAGTTGTGGGGTTTTCTCCTTTATGGTTTCCCCAAGGAAAATTCTTTGTGTCTCTTGTCTCTTGTGTTTATTGTTGTGCATGTTATTCTCTCAGTTAAATATCCGAAGATAATGCTATCTTGAATGATAAAAATCTAACAATATTGACCTTAGCCATGATCCTCTTATGAGCAGCCTTAGCCTCATCTCCCTCTAGTTCTGGAACATCTTTAGTGATGTACTGATCCATATCAATTTCTTTAAGGATGAGGGAGATTATGTACTTCCATGCCTAGAATTTATCATCCCCTCCCATCTTGTCCTCAAGTTGAGTATGGTGAGTCATCTTTTCAAATGAGAACCTCAAATGGAAATTGTAAAGATGTAGATCTTACCAATTTGAGGTGTCTGACCTGGTTTCGGAGCTAGCTGACCTAGGGTTTGTTAGAGAAACCCTAATTTTCCAAAATTGGAGTTTGGAAATTCTATTTGGACAAAAATATGCGCCTCCTTGAGGTGATTTTCTCAGCAGGATCACTTTCTAAATAATGAGGTGGGAAGCCTCTGAAACTTGATGCCCTAGTTTCTCTCAGCACCAGTGACAGGGTCAAAATTGAAAATTCTTCAAATATGAAACTTCTTCCACCAAAATTTGTTCCCTATAGAGGCAAGTTAGCTTAGCCCTATTTTCTTGATGATCTATGGAGAGAAAACCTTGAACTAGGAATCCCTAGTTTTTGTTGCTGCACAGTTCCTTCTTTCATAGAGGCTTTAATACTATGTTAATTTTTCTGGATCTTGTTATCTTAATTAGTATATTTTTCTGAAATAATAACAAGTACATCAAGATCAATAACATATAACAGATACACAAGACACAAATATTTTCACCGAGGAAAGCATAAAGGAGAAACCCCTGCAAACTTCCTCAGAATAGTACAGTCACAAAGGTTGTGTCATAAGATGATCAATCCCAGTAATAAGAAGTAATAATAAGCTATATATCTCTCCTCCTTTCTCTCTCTCTCTCTCTCATGCGATATTGAGTGAGTGTGGAGGTGTGTATAAATGAGGGAGGGCGCCTCCCTATTTATACTAATCAAGAGACTGGTGTTTTACATGACTGGGACGGCATGTTACACTAACAGGGTCAACTTCTCCCAAAGAGACTCAAAATACACATTACATGATATTACACTGGGGACTATTTCTGTGGCTTACAACAGAGGTTGTACCTCAATGTCTAGACATAATAAGGACATCTCGCAATACATGATATTACACTGGGGACTATTTCTGCGGCTTACAACAGAGGTTGTACCTCAATGTCTAGACACAATAAGGACATCTCGCAAGGAGGAAAACACATCTCCAATGGGGGTACAACAACATACAATGATAATATACATCAAAATATCTTCTGAAGTTACAAATACATCAACACCACTAGTAGGTATTCCTTGACTACTATTTCCACTATTACAATTACTATGATTGAAAAAAACACTTGGTGATTTGTTTTTAGGTCTTACCTCAAGTTTTGGAGATCTACAAGGGGTCACGGGTATGCCGTAGTCTTGATTTGGACCTAGTACCTCATATTCTTCTTCTTCTTCATTAATAAGTTGATATTTATCCTCTTCGTCGCAGGGTTCTCCATCGAGATGTGGTGCCAATTCGTAGACCCTTCTTTCAGTTGCACTGCAACTTCCTCTTCTTGTCGCGGTCTTTCTTCACTTTCCTGACCAAAAAATTCTTCCACTCCTCAGGTTTCCACCTTCTTAATCAGTCTCTCTATCAATAGGAAACATCTCAGCTTAGTCTTGTCCATTCTTCTCAAAATATTTCTTGCAACATCACCTTGGGTCTCTGTGCACAAGGATTTATTAGTCGGACTCTATCCTCGGAATCCCTTTTTCACATACCAGCATATTTATCCATAATTTCAAGGATTTCAAATAGCAGCCTCAAGCTTCTTGAAAGAAATCTCTTTCTATTTCATTGTATGACCTTATAGTATCGAATGCAATCTCAGTAATATATCCCTCCAAAATACTATCAACCTAGAAGTTGAAATCCCTAGATATAGGATTATTAACTATTTTCATTCGTTGGATCAACTGAAGACGCAAATCTGTGGGTGCTCTGCCTTGAAAATTTTTCTCTTGAGTTGCTAGCTTCGACAACCTTTCATTCAATAGAATGGAAAATTCACTAAAGAAAATATCATGAATTTCTGTGTAAATATAATTTTCTAATCATTCTATCGGGATCACTTGCGATCATTTACTTTCTTCCTGTGTAAAATCTTGTGCTTTGTAATCAACCCAATATTGAATTTATGGTTTCGTTAGGTGCCAAAACATATCCATGTGATAATGATTTAGGTCCTAATAATGGAACCATGTGTTAGAATATTTTCTATTGACCCATGTTTATACTTCCCTATCCATCTACAAAGCCCAAGATATCGTTCGTACATAATATAACTTTGTCGGAAACACCTGCGACACAGGTGAGGTCTCACTTGAGATATCTATGGGGACTTCCAGAACTAGGTTTCTGCAGTTATGGAAGGGGATTTTCTTGTCACGACATCATGAGCTGGCCACTCAACTAAAACTAAGGAATAGACTTCTAACATCATAGAATAAATAATATTGATCCATCGACACACATAGACAACGTGTAAGATATATAGATTCTAACACATGACAATTGACATTCCACACTATTATACCATTAGATATTTGACAAAATAAAAATAGTTTATTCACAACGAACACAAATATCAAAGACACAAATACAAATATTTAACATGGAAACCCATATGGGAAAAACCACAAATACACACTTCATTTGGCATGAGTAATGTTAAAACGCATTTGGTCTATGCACACAACCTACAGACTCTTCTCTAGATCTTCTTCACAATCAATGAGGTATTTATTCTTCTCATACTCTCATGTCTAGTTCTCTCTACTTCAGGTCCATCTCTCTCCCTCTGGTCCTCTCCCCTCTTAGTCATCTGCACAGCTTGGATTGACCTTATAAGCTTCTTACGATTCTTGTTTTACCTGCCGACTAGTTCTTAAATGTTAGTTGGCGGGTTGTTTTACTAACTCAAAACATCATGTTATATTAAATAGGAACTATCGTCCCAATTTACAGTGATACTTTATTCCCAAAATAAATTATTAGTCTAACTACCTCTTATCCAAAACTATGTCAAGCTCCTCCTTTCTACTTGCTCTTCTCCTGTTTTTTCGTATCTTCTTCTATCGCGGTATTTGCTCGTCTTGCAACCAAAATCTTTATTTTTTTGAACAAAATTATGCTATCTTTTCCTAGGGCCAACATGTAACACCCATTAAGTTTTTTTACTTATTTATCAAACACTAATATTCTATTAGTGATTCACATAGCATGAAATAGCATAAAATATCATGAAATCATGTAACTACAACAGTATTAACAACGTATAAACAATTTGCACTAGCATCAAGTTTACAACAATAATATATAAGTAATTTAAAATAACAAGAGGAATACCTTGATATAAAAATGGTGAAGAAGTCTAAACTGAAGCAATATTCCATCTACTCTTCGATTTGCTTCCATATTCATTTCCCAAAGTGGAGCATGACTTTTACGTCCCAGCCAACTAGGGGCCTAACCGTCTCCCTATCCCCAAGATCCATACACCTAACCTCCTGGCCCTCTATACTCGAGACCCCTAGAAAACATAACAATGATGCACTATTAAGCTATGTATCAATTCTTCCAAGAGTTCCCAAACTATTCCAACTCTTCCAGACTTATCATCCCCAAAATATCCCAAATTCCCAATCCTTTCCAAAACTCTTGCAAAAAATATCATTCAAGAAAAAGAACCTCCCTCATTCCAATTGTAGTGGATATTTCTCTCTGACTACGTGCAAAAGAACCTACCTTATGTCAACTGTATCTAAGGATAGATTTCATGGTGCAAGGGACAAGCTCAACCTTGACTATGAAACAAGAAGAAACAATTATTATATTTTTATTTTTATTTTATGATCTAACTAGTAACATAAATGCAACATACCTTTCAATAATGTGGGCCACTATAGACGTTTGAGGATGTTGTTCAACGACTCCCAGGATACAATTCTCTGATTTTCTCCAACAAGGGTTGTCATCAAGAAAGGAATCAAGGGTTGCACGGAGTGAACTCAACATGCAATGTGGGATGGTGTGGGAAAAGGTGTTGCTGAAAATGGTTTCAGGAGTATGGAATTTAAAGAGTTCCAAAGTGTAAGGGTTTTGTAATGTTTGTTGGGATACCTTCACAATGTATTTATGGGATGATCCAATATTTTCTTTCTCATGCTATTGGCCCATGGTTTTTTATAGTGTATGGTATTTATCCATGGTTTTTGACCCATTCTCATTTTATGGTTTTTTGTCCTTTTGGGGGAAATAGGGGTTATGTTGCAATAAATTCCCAACTTGTAATTAAGGGGGAAGGAATAATGATGTTTTGGACCAATTTTGGTGGACTTTAATTGTGAAAGTCAAAATAGAGGAAATAATGGTGGGATTATGATGTATAATTATGGTTTGGACCATAGATAGTTATGTGGACAATTTTTGGTGTGAACGGATTTCCCCCTGATGTGTGAGGGAAGGAGCTTATCGTATGGCCGACATACATCATAGGATCAAGGTATAAATGGTGCAAATAGTGGAGAAACCAGACAGAACCATGGAGGAATCAGAGGCTCCTCATTCAAACTGCACTGGCTTTTGATTTGTATTACTTCTAAAAAATGGATGAGGTACATATATTCTCAGACATAAATATGGACGAGGCAGTCATACCCATGCTCGTATCAATGTCTCAATATACAAATGGCGATCAAGACTCAAACAATGGGATTCGATCTTGATACATACAATTGGAAGTACATAATGGTGGCCTCAATGGGAGGTTGAATACAAATATAGCTCTGAAGAACCGGTACATAGAAACAATGGAATTTTCTTGGGATGCAATATCACAACAATGGATTCTATATTGAATCGAAAGGTGTACACAACTGTATGGACTCGATGAATGAGAGTTAGAATCATTGAGGTACAATAAACATCATCTGATATTGGAGATATACAGAAGCATGATACTAAGTGGATTCCGAACATTGTCACCAACGCAGCCCAAATATCACAAGGGACATGAAACTTTATGGGTCCCAAACAGACTTACTAATGTGCTAGAGTTGGGTGATAATCGGGGTCTTTGACCAAATAATGAAGGAACCAATACCTTGTATGAATCTAAATGGTGCAATAATGTAGTTGAAGTCTAGCACGTGATACACAACCAACCCAAAGGGAACTAAGGACTCCTTTCAAGTGGTCCAAGGAACTCATCAATGAGGTGGATGAAACCAATATAGAGGGATCTCTGGTTCTATTCTTTGGAAAATGTGTTGATGTCGACAGAGGGAGACCTGCAACTACCAAGGAAATGAGGTTTCCTTGATAGAATCATGAGGGGGGGACGAGAGATAGGGAATAATAATGGGATTGAGATGTTGAATGGGGAACATAGGAAAGGGAGTACAGGGCACTCAAACTTCATTTGTTTAGAATATAATGACATGAATGACCTGGTAGCAGATGAAACTGACTCATAAGGAGGGAATCATAGTTGGGGAACCATGAATATGACTCCAATGGGAAATATTTAGGGAAGTAACTGGATAAGTGATATCCAAGGGATCCAAGGAAGACTCATCGTAGAGTACTCTGAACAAAGGAAACCCATTGGGGGTAATGATGCCATAATGTGAAATTATATAAAATATATGTGGCACTGAAAGCCACCATGTGGGCCTTCTTCATATTTTAAGGAGCGTGAAGAAGGGATAGAAGTATGCTTAGTATGATATTGTCTCATGGATTTTTGTCAATCCCAAGATGGTAAATTATCAATGGTGTTTTCATCTTTAGAGAGTATGAAAACATGAAGAAGACTCCAACGGGTCTCTTTTTCTTACGGTGGTCTCCTAATCTTGAAAAAGGGATAAGAGTGTACACAAGAGAACTCTCCCTGCTGAAAGGGGAAAAGATACTTATTTTCCGTAGGTAGTCCAACCAAGGAGAAAAATGTTAAACCTGTACTGATTGAGTGGTTATTCAAATAATTTTATGAGCATGAATGAAACCAAGTTTTCTCGGCAATCTTTTCTTTATGAGAGGGATGGAAAAGAGCTTAAAGACACCCATAAGTGAGCTTTTTTGTAAATTATGGTCTCGATGTCCAAAAAAACATAAAAAGATTCAATGGGAAACGTTCATAGATGGAAGGTGCTAGGGTGGTCCTTCTCTTTAATTAGTCTACATAGTCTGGAAAAAAAAGGATAAATGATACCATATAGATTCCCTTTCAAATACTTTAACAAGCGTGAAAGGAAGAAAGCTTGATCATCAATCTTTTCATTCTTTAAGGAGTTAGAAAAGATATTAACAGAAACTCTATAATGGTCTGTCAAGCAAGGAGTAAGTGTTTGATATACCGAAAGAGGTGATGTTGGTTACATGGCTGGTGGGGAGAGAAAATAGCAGTGGAACACTAGTGGAGCCTCCTTGCGGGGCGGTGAATGGGGGTATCATAAGGGAAAGTTTGTAGTATGGGTGGAGCGGAGGGCTCATGAACATGCCAATCTAGAAGGGGTTTGAATTTCCTAGTGGCATGCAAATCGAGGTAAGTCTGGGAAATGGCCCGAAAAAAGATAGGTAGAGCATGAGACATGAGTCCCATAGGTGGATAGAGTGTAGAAAACCAAATGAGTCGGTGTGAATGGCATGAAAAATGGACGTTGGATGAATCTATGGTGAATAGAATAAGGATTTCACCAAACGCAGGCCTATAAACAAGTGGAGGGGCACAAGAAATATGTCATTTTCATTTTTCAGTTTTAAGTTGGAGTGGAGGGACCCAAAGCAAAGTTGTTGATTTTTTTCAATTGGACCAGCAGTTTTGTGATCTGTGAGTTGCACATAAGAGATCTCGCCTAGAATGTCATTTTCATGCATTTAGTTTGTCCTTTTATCATTCTAGGGGGCTTGGACGAGAACAAAAGGGTTTTGGGGGCAGGCTGCACTTGTCGAGGGAAAAGGAAAGACCCAAGTCTGTTGGAAGGGGTATTGGGTAAGTGACTTGTGTAGCACCACGGAGGCTACGCAAGCTCACAGGCCATCGCAAAGGACCACAACAACGTGATATATGGAAGAATAACCGGTTTTTGGAATTATTTATGCAATTTTGTACCGATTGACCACATTTTGTCGATATAGGTCACTAGTTTGTTAGAATTTAGTTAGAAGTGGACCTTGGATGTAAAGGCACAAGCCTATATATAGAGCTAAGTTGCAATAGTAGAGATCACTTTTTGATGATAACAAAGAGAGAGAATTATGGGGAATAACTTGTATTTTTGGTATCTTTTTGCATCTACGCCTATTGTGAGTGGGTTTTTAGCTCTGTCTGTGTTGATCGCTTTCCAGTCTCCCGCTGGGGAGATGTACTGGATCTAGTGAATCTATTCCATAGAAGTAATATGACATGATGGATATTTCCCTAAAGTGATTTTGTCTCTTATTTATTTCCTATTTTTATGATTTGCGATGATAATGATGGATGTTTACTGTATCTGTTATATGAATGATTGTTACTGTTACGATGAATGAAGTAATGCGATCCATTAGCTATCTACTAGTTATGCTAATAAATCTGTGATGAATGATGCGATTCTATTAAAATGATCTCTACAGTATCTGTTGATTATGAAGTTAAGTTGTTGATGCCATGCCCTCCCTTCTTACTGCTGAAAACTTGCTTCCGACATCTCTCCCTCAACATCTCAGGTGAGACTTCATCCGCTCTACGGGTGTTGCCAGGCGGGGTCAAACTTGTTCGGGTCGGTGCTCAGGGAGATCATGTTGGTTGGGGGTCGACAGAGTGGGAATTGCTCTCGACAAGGATTTGTTGGTGGGTTGCACCAACAAATGGTTCCATTGTTGACGCCTTGTTGTGACTAAAGGGATGAAATGTTGTGGCATCCAACAAAATTGGAGATTGAAGATTGGTTTGACCTAAAGCTATGAGAGTTTGCTGAAATAGAGAATTAGAACCTGGAGTTGTCAACAACCAGGTGGATGAATAGATATATCTACGATGGTCCATATGAATGGTTCTTTTGTGAATTCCTAGTCATATTGTATGAATGGATAGCACGGTTCACTTATAAGACGAATAACCATCAAGGAGGAGAGCCAACATCTTGGAACCCTGGACTAATCCAGGAGCTACAACAAACGAATAACAAAGCATCGCGAGCTGTTGAAGTGTGGCTAGATAGTATTCTGGAAGGATACATTACTGAATTTGCAGTCGATACCAATAAGGCATACAATGAAGCAGAAAGAGAGCTCTTCAACGGCCCATGGGGTAGGTTCTTGCTGTCTCTACAATTGTCTATTAAGATGCTTATCTGTGAGAAGGGTATTCTAAAAAGGCACCTCGAGTAGGGAACTCTGATGTGCGGAGGCCGTGGACACTGTGACAAAAGGGGGAAGGCAAATGGCAAGATAAGGGGTATATGGGTATGAGTTCTAAGGAATTTGTGAGGGTCAACGAGGAAACAAGTGGTTGTATGAGGGGAGGAGAAAGGTTTCGACGAGAGAAGAGGCAGAGGACAGGGGAAGGTCCTGCTGCGATCGAGACATAAGACTATGAAGAACAACCACATGGGATGAAGCAACCCTATAGTGACGAAGAGGAAAACCAGACCCAGGCTATGCCCATGATAGAGAGAATCCCAAACCCTAGCAGTAACGTGTCCACACCTCCGTGCACTACTCCACCAATAGGTAGAAAAGTGCATTCTACATCACCTTGTCCGACGTGCTAGCAACAGTTGAGCAATAGAACATCGTTTGTCGGATGAAGGCCCAAAATGGCAGGCGACGAGATGAAGTTACCTAAATTCCATGGAAACGGGACTGATGAACCTGACCAGTATTGGTTCTTATGTGAAGCTGTTTGGACTGCCAGACAAAGTGTGGACAACGATATTAAGAGAAGCCAATTGGTGACCACCTTCAGGGGTCACGTGCTTGATTGGTACATGAGATTCATGTAGGTTCCTCAGGGGACATCGACGAAAACACTGAATGAGATCTGGGAAGGACTATTCGAGAAATTTAAGAAACCTAAATATGAGGCCCAATATATTACCAAACTCAAGGAAATCAAGTAGTTTTCAAATGAAACTATTTGGGATTTTGATCAACAGTTAAGACGTTGATGGCTTGAGTCAGCTTCAAAATGAGTGACGTTCAGCATAAGGAGTGGTTCATCACTTCACTGGTTCTGCACATTAGACAATCGTTAATGTAGCAAAAGATCGCAATGCAGAATGAGGCTCTAGAGATGGTGATGAAGTCAGGATATTCACCTATTCGGGAGACTGCAGTTGGCATGAACTAGATTCAGGAACAGCTAGCAAATTTGACACTCCAGCTGCAGGATATTAAGAAGGAAAAAGAAGAGCATGATGAACTTTGGTGCACGTGGTGTCGTACGGGTGGACACACCTTGGACACTTGCCCAAATTTCAAAAACTATTTGCTCTCAAGAGCACCAAACGCTTTGAGTTGTGCTGGCATGCCATGGTATCATGTATGTCAAGAATATGGGCATCAACACAAAAACTGTAGCTACATGCAGAAGATAGTTATAAAGGCAGAAATTTTGTATGACTCCTTTTGTCGCTCCGAGCTTATGACTTGCTTCAAGAAAGAACATATGATTCATATTTTGTGAAGGGAGAGGATCCCCATGCAGTTCAGCAGTCGCATCCGTAGATGGTGCAGCCGATAGTACAGTATACAGTTTGCACCATGACCACGGTATAATCAAGTGTCGGTTGTTCAGCAGTCCAACAGTCACAGCCGCAGTTTGTAGCACAACCACAGTTTGCACCATGACCAGAGTATAATCAAGTGCCGGTTGTTCAGAATCAACCGCACTATGTTCTAGAACCACACTACATTCAATAGCAACTGAATCCCCCACAACAGCTAGCCCAGTCACCATATCAGCAAACCAAAGGATTTCTAGGAGGATTTAGGGGACAAGGAGGAGGACGCGGTCGAGAATCCATCTAGTGTTACACTTGTGGGGAATTTGGCCACTATCAGAGAGATTGTCCCCATGCACAGTGTACATACTGTGCGGAAAGCAAGCATAATGTCAAAAATTTCCCTCAATTGATTGTGAAGTGGCAGGCTGAAAACATCCCTCAATTGCAGAACCAGTTCCAAAATCAAAACCAAATGCAAACCCAGCAGTCATTCTAGAATCAACCTCAGATTTCAGTGCATACTCAAAATCAGCCAATGAAACCACCATCGACTAAGAATCCACCTCTAAACCAAGCTCAAAACCTGAATCAAGGACCCACAGTTGCAAAAATTCTAGCAGAGCCCAGAACCCAGGTTGTCAATGTTGTTGTTGTCACTTGTGCAAGTGTGACAACCGGAGAATATGGAACCCATCAACAAATTTGGTTTGCTTGGAAGAAAAAGGTATCATTTGATATTGTGATGGAGAAGGAGACATTATTTCAAGCCAAGAATGCGATCGGGAGGAATTCGAGTAAGTTGCATGTTGTTGAAATGCCATCTGCTTTTGATCCTTCTGTCAAGGCAGGACCATCGCGACAGCATGGTACCTTTCAATAGTTATTTGAGAGCTGTCTGTCACTATCTAGAGAGCCTGAGGCTCTCAGAGAAATTGAGAATTTTTTATGCCAACGGAATTAGACGCTGAAGGATTCCACAGTAAATTCCCTCTAGAAGCGAAAGACAGGTAAAGAGATGAGAATGAACATCCAGATAGGGGACTATGAAGTCAATTATGTTATTCTGGATCTAGGGTTGGATGTAAATATTTTAACCAAGCAGACTTGGCATTCAATGGGAAAGCCAACATTGGGGTAGTCCCTTGGGCAACTGGGACTAGCAAATCAGGCCAAGGTTCATCCTATTGGCCGTGTCTCGAACCTAGTCTTCGATGTCGAAGGTATGAAGACATATGCTGATTTCAACGGCATTGAAGTACTTGATGGTGGAGGCTCCTATCCTGCACTACTGGGGATTGGGTGGGCTAATGATAGTATGGCAGTTATCAATTTCAAGAAGTAGGTTATGACATTCGAGAACCAAGGTATCATAGTCATTTCTCCCATGGACCCTTAGGAAGGACACCGGTATGTTGAACCTATCAAGGATGAGGATGGTAGAGGCTGGAATCATGCCTACAATATCTTCGAGGACTACATCTACCCTACTACCAATATTGAAATCGTATGGTGCAACACTAGCTCTGCGTCCTCTGATTCTGATTATGCTCTAGAAAATTGGAAAAATCAGCTTCATGAGGTGTCTTTTAGAAAGTGTGGACTGATCACGCAATACCTATGTCATGTTATGGCCGAGATCATCGAGCTACCGATCTACGAGGGGCTACTATATTTTCCTGAATTCCTCCAAGAATTTGAAGAGAAAGTGTTTGAACCACAGAGGCTATTGGAACTAGAGGATGCATTGAAGGCTACCCTAGCACGCTTGTGAGCGGCTCACAAACAGGAAATCCATGAATGGGAACCATGTTGAGGACTGATGCTGGTGCGCTTCGGTGATTCAAAGACTTATTCCACTAGAAGATATGATGGGTAGACTAACCCCACCGGTCATTTACTAGAATGTCAGGATTTGTGGGCATTGTGACCCAAGGATGAGTGGGTCCATGCTTTCATTCATACTTTGGATGAAATGACTAGATCCTGGTATATAGCGGTAGAGCTACGCAGAACCATAACTACTTGGGAGGAGCTGCCGATTCACTTTGCATAGAATTTTAGTTTCAAGGATGCTAACCGTGAGATCCATAATGCACTCCAACTCATCCGCGAAGTAGTATTGAAGGTTGTGCCAACCACATACCCTGTAGATCCACATGCATAGTGCCATATGCAATCCCTGATGACATTATACAATATATATGGTGAACCTGAAGATGATGATGACATGAGGAATGTCAATATTTCAGAATCAGAAGGTAGTTTCAATGTTGCAGCATCGAACATACCAACCGACCCCATGAGTCAGCCGCTAAAGATCCGAAAATTTAACATTAGGACAGAAGAAAACCTAAAGTTTTCTAGTGTTGGGGACTATTGGGATGATAAGACAATGGCACAGATCACAAATATACTACATGAGTTCCAAGATCTATTTCTGACACAGTTCTCAGAAATGAAAGGGATATTAGGGGATCTAGGGGAGATGAAGATCCCATTGAAATCGAACGTCAAATCTATGCAACAAAGGCCGTATCGACTGAACCCGTAATACAAATAATGTGTCAAATCTGAGCTTGATTGGATGTTAGACGCTAGAATCATTGATCCTGTTGAAGAGTCAGAATGGATAATCCCTATGGTGGTTCAAGTAAAATGATTGGAGAAGTTCGCATTTGTGTCGACCTGAGGAAGCTAAATGATTCCTGCTCGCATGATCCATTTCCCATCCCATTTACAGATGACATCCTTGAAGGGGTAGGCGGTTAGGAGATGTACTCTTTCACATATGGCTTTTCAGGGTATCACCAGATCCAAATCACGAAGGAATATCGGCATAAGACCACATTCGTCACTGAATGGGGTTGTTTTCAATATACAGTCATTCCTTTTGGATTGAAGAATGCACCAACAATATTTTCTCGGGTGGTCGTCGCCGCATTCAAAGATTTCATTCAGAATTTCCTGCAGGTATATATAGATGATTGGATAGTTTATGGTTTGGTTAAGGATCACTTATAAAATTTGAGATTGATGCTGGAAAGGTGTCGACAGCATCAAATTGCATTGAATTCAAAGAAGTGCATTTTTTGTGCATCATTCGGAGTACTGTTAGGCCACATTGTGTGAAAGCAATGGTTGTTGGTCAACCCTGTGAATATTTACCTTATCCTTAGTCTTCCACCACCTACTAATGTGATGATCCTTTGGGTGAAGCTGGGACACACGGGGTAGTATCACAATTTCATCAAAGGATACGCCGTGATTACAGCCCCTATGGAGAAGGTGCTGAAAAAGCATGCTACATTTGAGTGGAATCACGAGTGTCGGGGGAGTTTCGACACACTTAAGGCCAAGATGGTGCCGACGCCTATCCTAGTATTCCCTGATTGGAATAAGGATTTCCATGTCCATGTCGACGCCTCTTCCATTGCGCTAGGGGTAGTACTTGCGAAGCCAAGCGAGGGCGACCTGGATCATCAAATTGCATTTACAAGTAGGAAGTTGTCTTTTGCAGAAAGACAATATACAACCACTGAGAGAGAGGGCTTGGCCATGGTTTATGCATTGCAAACGTTTAGGCACTATCTGTTGGGTGGTCACTTCAAAATGTTCACAGACCATTCTGCTTTGCAATACCTGGTCAATAAGCCTATGTTGGGGGGAAATATCTATTGATGGCTGCTACTTTTTCAAGAATTTTACTTTGAGATAATTGTGAAGCCAGGATGGTTGAATGCTAGCCCCAATCATCTGTCTCGCATTGAGATAGGATAACCTACCAATATTGATGATGGATTTCTCGATGCACAGTTGTTTCGAGTAGAGATCGCAGATGACCATTATGCTCCAATCATTTAGTTCTTGGCAACTGGAGTTGCTCTAGAGGACCTGTCGACCAATCAAAAGAAGCATTTGGTAGTGAAAGCGTCGAATTTCCAAGTAATCACGGGGAAATAATACAAACCTGGACCAGATGAAATATTGTTACAGTGCATCCTACCACATGAGCAAGGATCTATTCTAGCAGAAGCACATGTAGGAATTGCAAGCAGCCACTACGAAGGCAGGGATACTGCGCATAAGGTGCTGCACGCTGAGCTATTGTGCCCTACCTTACATAATGATGTAGTAGATTATGCACAAAGCTACGATGTCTGTCAACGTGTCAGCAAACCATCATGGTGGGATGAGATGTCACTTCTGCCACAAGTAACTCTACAACCTTTTGATAAATGGGTCGTGGATTTTGTGGGTCAAATTAATCCACCAAGAAAGAGGAATGGTGCACGATGCATCATTATAGAAACCTATTATATGACAAGGTGGGAAGAGGTCACGCCAGTCGTGGATTGCACTGTTGCGACAACAGCCAAGTTTATATTCAAGAATATTGTGACAAGGTTTCAATGTCCTAGGATATTGATGAGTGACCAAGGTAGTCACATTATCAATCAAACCGTGAAAGCACTAACAGAGAAGTTTCAGGTGTAGCATCGAAAAATCACACCCTACCACCCACAGGAAAATGGAACTGTCGAGGCCTTCAACAAAATATTGGAAACCATGCTTACAAAGGTATGCAATACTAATCACGATGATTGGGATTTGAAAATTCTAGTGGTACTATGGGCATATCGCACCACCTGTAAAATTTTGATGGGACAGACACCATTCAAATTGGTATATGGGAAAGAGGCATTCATGCCTATGGAGTACATGGTTCCTAGTGTGCAGATTTCTTTTGTGACAGGCATGGATGATGCAAAAGCATTTGAGGAGCGCATCGCACAGTTGGTCCAGCTAGAATAGGACCTTTTTGTCGCAGGCTTCCACTAGCGTGTTGGAAAGGATCGACAAAAGGCATGGCATGATCGCCACATCAAGAACAAGTAGTTTACAAAGGGATATTTGGTGTTGTTATACGACAGTAAGTTCATGAATCATCCAGGTAAGTTATAGATGCACTAGTTAGGTCCATATCTCATTCATTCAATTACTTCTGGGGGTGCAATTCAATTATAGCAATTAGATGGTGTGGTGCTGCTGAAACTTGTGAATGGAAGTCGCTTGAATCCATATAAAATGGGTCCTGAGCCACGTAATGATTGAGACACTGTGCAAGAAAATAAATAAATAAAAATAAATAAATAAATTTTGGGTGTATTGCAGTGAGGCGAGCATAGAGGGAGAAGCTGCGCAAGGATAGCACTCAGTATTGTTGAGAGGGAGACCATCAATGACAGCTGTCACGTCCCCATGCCTCCGACCGACGAAGAGGATGCAACGGACATCAAACACGACCGGGAAAGCCGCCCCATGAACATAAATCAAAGAAATCAATGCTAGAATTAAAACTTACAAGCATACACAGATGCAGAATGAATCAACATTCAGCAGAAGCAACACACATACATTTCCAGCATAAACATGTTCATCATAATTCCATATACAATAGATATAAATTGCAGAGATGAATTAGCAGTAGCACTTATCTGTTGATGAAGACTTCACCCGCAACCAGCTATGTCGCTGCAACGTTCCACCCAACCATAGGCCAGCGTGCTCGTCAATCTCTCAGCACGCGGCTACCCCCGAGCTGGGCATGATTCCTCAAGGACTAAGGGGACAATGCAGGCTTACACATAGCCAAGGGAACACAAAACAACCAAACCAAATACCGCTAGGTTTAATAGTCCTTCAACAAGCGGCCAAGCCAGCACCATCCAAGGGTAAACCACTACATACCAATAGCCAAACAACCCTTCACAACCCTGTGAAGAAGTAAAACAACTGGGGACAGCCCCAAACCATGTATGAACACAGCTCAAGTCCAACGAACAGCACGGAGTTGTTCTTGGCCCTAACATGGCCAAAACAACTCAGCAACAACACCCCAAACCAGGGAAACAACCGCAGCCCAATCAACCAGCGAATAATGGCAACAATTCACAGCCCATAGTGAACAGGAAACAACACTCCCAGCATAACCACGGGAGACTCAGCCAATGACTGTGGCAATCAACAGCCACAACCCACAATGCCAGTGATGGCAGCTATACACAATCCCAGACAACAGGGAAACTCAAACGCAGAACACTGTAGAAAACAACTCAATTCGAATGCATAGAGGCCCAAACGTAATTGGACACCACAGCCATCCGAAAACGTGGGGAAGACAACAACCCCAAAACAAAGACAGTGAGCACGGATCTCACATGGGAAAATCGACCTCAACGGTCTGTGCGTGAGGGAAAATCTTGCACCCAACAGCAAAATACACGGGAAAAACATACCCCATTTCTGCGTGAGGATTCCAGCCTGCGCGTGAGGGGAAAATAGCCTCTCTCTGCGCGCGAATCAACAGGCCATAGGGAGGACAAACAAACCTCTGCGTGAGGAGGAACAGACCTCTGTGAGAGCAACTGACCATGGGGAGAATGAAGACCAGCGTGAGAGAAACGAAGGTTCTCCACTGGGCATGCGTACTGTCCAGACTGACAGCAACCTGCCAAAACCCACGTTTCCTCATGCAATAACTGCCCCCAACTAACAAAGTCAAGACATTTAAGAGGTTGGAGAGGTTGGGTAAGACAAGAAAGGTGGCAAACAAGACTAAGGTGACAAAACATATGGGTTTTTCCCCCATAACCAAGGTTTGACATCCCCCACCCCTTATCCTTTGGAACCATGCCCTTCTCATTCAACGTTGCACTGCCATAGCTGGTTGCGGTTTATTTTAATCGATGTGCATGTTTACATGATGCCAAATTATAATGTGCCTTATATCATGACATACCATCAGCAATTATACCCATTGCCGAAACATACACACACAAATCGATGGTGGGGCTTTTGCCTTTAGCTCCTTACCACGATTAATTACAATATATACATCATGCAAATGGGGTCAAAACCGGGGATGTGACAACAGCCACAATACTGTGAGGTGGTAAAATCAATAATACATATAGACAGTTGATATAGTTAGTTGGCGGTGCTTGATGAAGCAACGTGCATTTATGACTGATCCGACCGTTAGTCAGATGGGATCAATGGTGGATTTAGGGTTATTAATGTCATATTGAGTCATGATGAATACAGGAAATTTGAAAATGATGTGTCGGATCGGGAACATGATTATAAGAACGCATGGGATGTGTTAGGATTATTAATCCTCCCTTGTCCAAATTTGGTCATATGTCTAAATCGGGAGTCATGTCTAAATCGGGAGTCCATCCAGTCTATTTATAGTCAATAACACCATTGAGTCCACTTTACCTAATTGGGCCACATGTTTCAGTTACTAAAGTGTGGGGAACACTAATTGAGGCTCACTGCCACTAATTGCACTTGATTGCATCAGTTTAGGAGCCTCCTAGACCAATCCCTACAATTTAGGAAGCCACTGGGAGTGCCAAAACCAACCAAGGTCAGTTCACTTCAGTTAATGACTAGTCAAGCTAAGTTAGGAGTCAGTTACATTCAATTCTAGTCCTCTACATTTAGTTAGAGCTAGGTTTACTTGACTGAACACATGTGGGGCACATTTATCACCTACCACTGTCAGTTAACCTTAGTCAACACTGAATGTAACACTTGATTTATGTTTTAGAGCTCCGATGAACTTTGGTTATGGTTTAGACAAGGTCAGTTAACTATTGAGTCCTACGATAGTGATTTAGACAAAGTCTTGGTTACCTACAGTCAAATAGAGTCTAATCAATTCAAACTTCGACATGTGGATTCGAATTGCTTGTGGCTATTAAAGCCATTGTACTTCATTGTAATCATCTATCTAATTACTCTTTGATTAATGAAAAGCATTCACAGCTGCAAGCCATTTTTGCATTGTTTCATTCTTCAATAACTGAGTAAATTGTGTGATCTATCATGTGAGTTGTGTGTTTGTCCACATATCTATGTGCTCAATTTAATATGGTATCAGAGCCTCGGTGGACAAGGCACTTCTCCTCCTCAGATCTCCTACTGGATCATTTTTTTGTTTTGCAGGTACAACTTCGAAATGATTTCATCTCTGATGAGACAAGGTCTTTGTCGGGTGTCTATTGAACTCGGTAAAGAGTGTTTTAGTAAGATTAACTAGATGAATAAAATTGATAGAGCTTTTGGAACAATAGAAACAGGTCTTTCTCCTCGCTTGCGCTACCTCATTAGATCTATTGAAGACCCGAAGGAACTCTGGACAAGATTAGACAGAACCTTTGGAATGATTTATGAGGATCATAATAGCACTTTGGAGAGCACATCCACCACCATAAGCATCCTTGATCCAAAAATATTGGCCTCCACTCTCTCTGATGAATTTGTTCAAGATAAAGAAGAAGCAGAAGCTTCTACACAGTCAATTCGAATTGAAGACAGTCTCCATGCGGTGACTCCTTCTCCTGATGCTATGAAAGTTCATGAGATCTCTGATATCTCATCTTATCATATTTCTGAAACAGAAGAAGACATTCAAATCTCTGATATTGAATAAAAATTCTGCTGCACTTCCATGCAAACATTCACTGGTGATTTTCGTTTAAATTCTGTGCAAAATTTACTAGTAATTGATTCCGAAAGTGAAGAGAAATTTGATTTTTCTCCCTCTAATGTTGCTTCTGGTGTGAAAATATGTGATACCTTGGATATTTTGGAAGAAATATTGGATTACCAGATTGATCCATTTGCTCCTCATGATCTATATTTTCCATCAAATTCCTGCAGGATTGCATGCACCAAAATTCAGAATTTTGAAGAAGAAGAAAGTTGTGCATCCACCGTCTCGGTTAACCATTTATTTGAATCTGATATTAACCTTATTGGATCTGATATTATATTATTTAGATCTGATCTGATATTTCTTGGTTAAATATATCAAATTCGTAATCTTTCAATACCACTTGTAGTTGTTCTCATCAACGGTGTGAAGAAACAAGTACCACAAGTCTCCTACAAAACTGCTGCTGGGGATTTGATTCCATTTCACAGTTTTGGATATGTTTTGAACCTATTTAGATATGATTTACTTTCTGATCTGATATTATTTGGTTCATAATTTAAAATCCAAAAGCCTTCAGTCATGCTTGTAGCTGCTCTCACCAATTCCGGTGTGAAAAATCAAGTACCGCACTTTCTCTTCAAAACTGCTGATGGGGATTTGGTGTTAGTTTCCTCATATGAGGTTGCTGATATTTTATTATGTGATTCATTATCTATTTCAGAAGCTATATCAGACTATGTAACTCAAGCATTCACTCTCAATAGTCCCAGTGCTTCTCTACCATTGATCACATGCTCATCTCCTAACAGAACTAGTAAAGAGGAAGATTTTTTGCATCTGCCTGGACACCTGCTCCTAACACTTGGGGATGTTCTTACCACTCATGGTTTGCTGTTCATGGATGAAAAATATCATTTTATTGAGTGTTCCTCGCATTCTCTAAATTCTCAAGAACCTTTTCTCACTTTTCAGTTGACTTCAGTTGCTCTACATGGGTCCAGTCTTCATCCAGCAGCTGTCTATATTTCTGATTTAGTTGAGCATATCATTATTCTTCCAAAGAGGAAGATTACTCCAGAAATAATGATGGAGAGGTTCACATGCTAGGCCCCAGGATACCTATGCACAGAAGAACCATATTGATCCTGATTCTACCTGCTTAATTAGAGGGGGGGCATTTTTCCCATGTGGTTTTTCCCCAGCACCTTGTTTTTGAGCAGTTACTTTACTTTACTTGATGTAATGGGTGACCTATGGTCTTAGTTACTAGGGCCCACAGATTTTCAAAGTTAGCATTCAGGGGGGGTGTTAGGATTATTAATCCTCCCTTGTCCAAATTTGGTCATATGTCTAAATTGGGAGTCATGTCTAAATCGGGAGTCCATCCAGTCTATTTATAGTCATTAACACCATTGAGTCCACTTGACCTAATTGGGCCACATGCTTCAGTTACTAAAGTGTGGGGAACACTAATTAAGGCTCACTACCACTGATTGCACTTGATTTCATCGGTCTAGGAGCCTCCTATACCAATCCCTACAATTTAGGAAGCCACTAGGAGTGTCGAAACCAACCAAGGTCAGTTCACTTCAATTAATGACTAGTCAAGCTAAGTTAGGAGTCAGTCACATTCAGTTCTAGTCCTCTACATTCAGTTAGCGCTAGGTTTACTTGACTGAACACATGTAGGGCGCATTTCTCACCTACCACTATCAGTTAACCTTAGTCAACACTGAATGTAACACTTGATTTATGTTTTAGAGCTCCAATGAACTCCGGTTATGGTTTAGACAAGGTCAGTTAACTATTGAGTCCTCCGATAGTGATTTAGACAAGGTCTTGGTTACCTACAGTCAAGTAGAGTCTAATCAATTCAAACTTCGACATGTGGATTCGAATTGCTTGTGGCTATTAAAGCCATTGTACTTAATTGTAATCATCTATCTAATTACTTTTTGATTAATGAAAATCATTCACAACTCCAAGCCATTTTTGCACTGTTTCATTCTTCAATAACTAAGTAAATTGTGTGATCTATCATGTGAGTTGTGTGTTTGTCCACAAATCTATGTGCTCAATTTAATAGGATGTGAACACCCGATATTGTTCAATGGATTTGAGTGAAATGTTGTGCTAAGTGCAGAAGTTCAATTGAGTGTGATAGGAAAGGAGTGAAATTTCGGTTGCATTGTAAGGATTGCAATGTGTGGCATGTTTCTCACTCCCGACACAGTTGAGATTTTGAGTGAGCAGGAATCCCCCATCCAGCCCACGTGGGTTCAAGAGGAATTCATGAGCATTCCAATCAAATCCTCTTCGATCCCTAGAGCGAAGCAAAAGGCCTAGAATCCTAGTTCCACACCGCCACAGAAGAGATACACACGCACGACTGTTAGGGCACAAGGGGGATAACCAACACAGACCGGACCATCAAGCTTGGGAGTTGTTGAATCTATGGCACCCAGGGGTGTCTCTATCAATGATATCCCTAGATATGTTTCTCCAACACAGCTGGGGGAAAAGCCAAGGAATCTCACTAAGAATTAGAGGTATGCGCCGAAGTTGTCACCATTACCAAAAGCGATGAATTGCCCAGTGGACATCATACCCACCTTGGTCAAGATGAAGTACGAAAGACCATGATTTGCTACTACTAAAGGATGTAGTGGAGGAGCCTTACCAGTCATTGCCGATGGTACTAGGTGCACCTATTCAACAGATTCCTCACCCATGGGCACAGAGCTTGGACAGGTCTGGGTTGTTGGGGCTCATTAACATGCCTCATTTTGGGAGATTAAACCAAGTGAATGCATGCGTCAAATAGTTGTTGGTATTCTTTCATGGTGGGATGCTCTAGTTGGATAACCCTATTTGGGTCACGGTTGATCTAATTGCTGACATCACGGGGTTACCAAAGGTCAGTGAAGATCTGACACAATATTTCATAGGGTGAGATAACGGCAAAAATATTTCCCAACAGTTAAAGGACCGATTTGGATTGCAACGCGATGGACAAGCATATCACATCGACAATATTTATGAGTGATCAGTGCATATTAGGGCATGCATTTTTTCCAGCAAGATCGTCTGGAAGAATCGACCCGTCCAATGCAATTTGGGTGTGGTTGCATGTGCGCAAAAATGTGTCGAAGGGGTGCAAATGAACTGGTCTTTGTTTTTGTTGAACCAGTTGTTAGAAGATGTTATTGCTGCTCAAGCCGAGGAACATAGTTTTTCCTATAGTTGGTTGTTAATTCTCATTTCCTTAGTCACATGGATGGAATTGAAGGACTACCAGCCAAAGTCAGTTGCTACAGAAAATGCGTGCAAAGGCGCACGCTATCAGAATCTATGGTGGGTCACAGAACCAAGTCGACAGTAGGTCTATGCGATCCATTTTTGAGTCTATTGGGAGGTGATGTAGGCTGGGGCCACCAAGGTTCCCCATTTATCAACTATCGCTGCATCCCAATATCAAAGGATCATTCAGTTTTCCATCAAGATTCATTCCATTTACATCCAGGCGCATAGGGATCCTGACAAACAATGGTTGCCTATGGCCTACAAAATCACCGATGAAGAATTGGAGGTCATTGTTCAAGATTGGCTAGCTGACAGGCATGAACATGTGAGCACGGAGGAGATCTCTACAAGGCCACTAGAATATGCCCCTAATGAGCTAGTCCAAACAAGGAAAGATCTCCATGACTCTGATGGAGTGTCATCAACGAACTCTGATCCACAAACCCGACGCATTTTGGAGGAGTTACGCACTAAGATACGCATGGACTTCGACACCAGTAGTAGCTCCCACTTGGTGATGGAGAACCACCTGCAACAGTTCATCAAGGATTTCAATGACGCATATAATGCTATGGCGCAAGCCATGTGCGTGTCCATTCAAGAATGGTTCATCGCGGTAAGTGTTACGCTAGATTCTATTTTTGCTGTTGTTTCAAAAGCAACACCAAAGAAGGTTGTCCTAGAGGAATTCCCAATGATTAGCACCGAGCCACAGGATAGGAATGTTCAAGTCCCCCCATTGTCGAGCATTGTTGTTAATCTCAACATGTTACCTACCCAAGTTTTAGTGCAGCTGCAGCAGGTTTCCCGCCAGGAGTTGGATGACAGGAAGAAGGAGTTTAGTGATGGGTACGTGCAGTCACAGGACGCCGCAAAGAAGTTGCAGGAGGAAGCTGAAGAGCTATGGAAGCTCAATGAATAGTTGGAAAAAGAAAAGGTGTGGGATATTTCTGCATTGATGCAAACACAGGCAGAGTTTCCATGAAAATCCACCGATGAAATCACCGAGTTAAAGAAGGAGCAATACTGCCTCATTGTCGAGAAAGTAAAGCTCTATGCTAGTTGCGGCGAGGTTGAGGAAGTAGTTGACGAGGCCTGTCAACACATCTATGACAACACAACAGAACTCACTACCATCGCCAAAGCTAAGAGACTTTGGGGAGGTGCTTTCCTAGCTCCATTTAACTAACAATATGTTGAATTCTCTGGTTTACCCCGACACGCCACCGAAACAGATTGTCAAATGAAAGAATACGGTCAAGGAGTTCGTGGCTTAGTTTGAAGCTATGGAGTAGGAGGAAAATATGATCGCAACTGAAATGAAACAGTTCTGGCAGAGTCTCATTCAGGATGACCAACTGGAACAGTTGACCAAGCAAGCACGGGAAGCTGAAACTCAGTTGACCAAGCTGAAGACGTCGCTGTGCACAATGCCTCTCATGGTATATATTACATGCGCTAAAGAGTTGAAGGACCTGCAGCAACAATTCTCCCGATCCCAAGAATTTCATGGCAAGCACAGTACCCAGCTCAACAAATTCCAATACATTGGCGGGAAGTTGGCTATGAAAGCAGTCGTTGCGCTGAAGGCGGTACAAGAAGCTAGGAATATGGTGGATGGCAAGGTCGGGGAGGAGCACCCATTGAAGCAGGACATGCTGAATTGTTGAGATATCTCGCAGCAGTTTGAGGACTTCAAGACCAAGATGACAGAGTACACCCTGTCGACTTGACGTGGCTCGAGGACGAGCCACAAGACTGTGTTGGGGGCATGTTGGTAGGGGTATTGGGTAAGTGAGTTGCGCAGCACCGCCAAGGCTGCGCAAGATCATAGGCCATCGCGAAGGACCACAACAACATGATAGATGGAAGAATAACTGTTTTTGGAATTATTTATGCAATTTTGTACCGATTGACCACATTTTGTGGATATAGGTCACTAGTTTGTTAGAAGTTAGTTAGAAGTGGACCTTGGATTTAAAGGCGCAAGCCTATATATAGAGCTAAGTTACAATAGTAGAGATCTTTTTTTATGATAACAGAGAGAAAGAATTCTAGGGAAGAACTTGTATTTTTGGTATCTCTTTGCATCTGTGCCTATTGTGAGCGGGTTTTTGGCTCTGTCTATGTTGATCGATTTCTAGTCTCCCGCTAGGGATATGTACTGCATGTAGTGAATCTATTCCGCAGAAGTAATATGGCATGATGGATATTGCCCTAAAGTTCTTTTGTCTCTTATTTCTTTCCTGTTTTTATGATTTGCGATGATAACGATGGATTTTTACTGTATCTATTATAGGAATGATTGTTACTACTGCGATGAATGAAGTAATGCGATCCCATTAGATATCTACTGGTTATGCTAATAAATCTGTGATGAATGATCCGATTCTATTAAAATGATCTCTGGAGTATCTGTTGATTATGAATTTAAGTCGTTGATGTCATTCCCTCCTTTCTTACTGCCAAAAACTTGGTTCCAACAGCTCTCCCTCAACATCTCGGGTGAGACTTCATCCGCTCTACGGGTGTTTTCGGGTAGGGTCAAACCTGTCTGGGATGGTGCTCAGGGAGATCGCGCTGGTTGGGAATCAATAGAGTGGGAAATTGTTGCAGCTGCAACTATTTGTTACCAAAATTTTCAAATTTATGGCCCTCCTTTTCATTTTCTTTTATTAGATCTAGCCGAGGAGTATTTGGTGTTTGCTTAAGCCGCCCTAAAGTTCATATTTTTTCCTTAAAAAGTTGATTTGTTTCATTTTCTGCATCAGAAGACTAGTCGACTATCCTTCTGATATCGGAAGCATAGTAGACTATCTTTCTAATGTTGTGGAATCCAAATGGTCAAGTCTATTGGAAGTACTTCCATCTTCCTCACCGATACGTCAAAACCATGGGTTCTTTTCGTCTTCGTTTTGTTTTTCGAGCTTAACACTTAGCGTTTTGATTACCGATTAATTTTTTTATCGCTGTCGAAATGTTTTACAATAGTGATTCATATTCCTAGTCTTATACATCGCCAACGTTGCAAGAACCTAGTGTTGAAAGGCTCCAAAATTTTAGTGTTCTCCCTCACCGATTCTTAGAGTGTAGGATCTTCGTTTTCCGACACCTGATAGAATGAATAAAGTCATGAGGATAGTGCTTTACGTTGTCGACACTACGGAGTATGTTCAGTATTGAATTTCTGCACTTAGTGCATTAGAGGAAATTTGGGGTCTAAAATGGGCCTTATAAGAAAACGTGCCAAAATAAGTTTTTGTGAGTTGGAATTCAAGAACCAATAGAATTTCAATAAAATAAGTCAACCATAATGGTTGAATTGACATATTTGTCATTAAAAAAGACTACTTTTTTTGTTTGTATTTTCGACATATCTCATTGTGTTTTTACTCAAATTTCGATCGAGAGAGCTCGTTGGATGCGGAATCAAATTACGCATCCAATGAGCTCCCCCGATCGAAATTTGAGTAAAAACACAGGGAGATATGTCGAAAATACGAACACAAAAAGTAGTTTTTTTCTTTCTTCCTCCAAAATTAATTAATGTTATTTTATTATTTTAACTATTATTTTATTATTTTCCTTAGGAGGCCCATTTTAGACCCCAAAATTCCTCTAATGGCTTAGAGCTATCGATGACCAATAATTTTAAAAGTTATCGCGAGTCCATAGTGGTTTTGCACCCACCGTTGTGGTTGTCATCCGAACTACCCTTCTGATTGTTAGAGGTTTTGGTCACCGATAAGTTTCAATGTCGATTAGGGTTTTTGACCGCCGAGTGTTATATATATGAAGGTCATTTTTTTTTATTGTTTTATCCGTTTAACTTGTTGTTTGCACCAGTCCTTATCGACTGCACCGATTCACGCATGGTCAGCTGTCCGAACTTGATTTGTTTTCCTCACCTACATGGAATTTGTCCATCTTGTCAACTACGCCACTGTTTTCCAGGTAGGTGAACCACGGCTTTGATATCTTTGGTTTTATTGGTTATTTGGGTACTGCTAGGTTTTATTTCACCGTTAGGTTTTGCCATTGGTTAGGGTTGTCTGTATGAAGAGATTTCAAGCTCTTATGGTCTCCCACAGTTGTTGTTACTTAGAAGATACAGAGTCTTAGGTTTTCATCCGCTTACATTTTCTTAGTAGGGAAAATTCGATTATGGATGCATTCGCTCCAGCGCGGGGGGTTAGAGAGAGGTTATAGACAAGTGTTTCGCTGTCTGCAACACCCTCTTTGTGGTTTTTCCACGGTCGGCAGGGGGTTTTAAACCATTTCTTGTGTGTTTACCTTATACCGTGGGACTGCAGGGGATTTTTTCCATGGTTGTTTTAGGGGTTTTTCCCCAGGACGAGCATTGCATGAGGATTATTTTTTTTTTTTTTCTTGAGGACGGGTGTTGTGTAGGTTTTAATATTCTTAAGTTTGGTTTTGAATACGTAGCGATAGGATTAATCCGATCAATTCCTTTATTTGATATCAGATTAGTTTGTTACGGCTCGAGTGAGATGGAGAATTTTGTAGACATTAAGGCTTAGGCATTTTAAGAAGTAGCCTACAATATTTTTCTTTCTTCTTGATTCTTTCACCCATTGAGTACTGCAATTTAACTTATCTTTAAGCATGCATATTGAGGAGGTAAACAAATTGATATAGTTTCTTGTTTATTGTTTAAAACACTTGCTGGAATAGCTTAGTTGATTTAAGCACATGTTTGATTATGGTAGGGTGACTGCTATATCAAAAACATGTCGAAAAGGCAAAAGAAGAAGGCTCCTGTGACTGAAGGAGAACCCAAAGTAGAGATCATCACCAAGGTAGAATATATTTACGAAGATACCAAAGCCTCCACTGGGGTTGAACTGGACTACAAGTGGGGAGAAATCTACAGAATGATTTCCAACTAGAATGTACCTGATGTTGGTTTTGAGGAGCTGACTATATATGCCAATATTGAGAAATCAGCTTTGATGAAAGTAGCCATGAGACTTGAGCTATTTCCTTGTGCAGAAGTGATAGGGTGTATTTTTCCTAGGGCAGATGTAACAACGATGATTCTGGGGAACACTGCCAAGCAAGGCTACACTGCTTATAGCCCTGCATATGTCTCTATGGCTTATCGTCTACCCTCACCCCAGGTTTATCTGTCATAAAGTTGGTTGAAGGAAATAGCTTTGGACCTAGTGGAGACAGTGAAAAGAATGATGATACCTGGTAAAAATTTCCGAACTATAACTTCCAGAGAGTATTACACCTCCACTCTCCGAGCTCCCTATAGATTCATTGCATTATGCTCAATAGGATATTCAGCAGAGCCCATGGGAAGAGCTTCAAGATAGGATGGATACTAGTTATTTACTTTGTAGCTACCCAGGGAACAATCTTTAACTGGTCAAATATTGTGTCAAACAGCCTCTATGCATGTATAGTAGCAGCCTTAGGAGGGGTTTCACAAAAGAGATCAGAGTTTTATATGAGCTATATCCTGATTGAATGCATACTATGCACTCAGTCTTTTCCAGCTTTGAGATGTAACTGGGAGAGAGAAAGAACCCCAGTGTACACAGCATATAAATTGTTATGGGCCCATAAATATCATAGCTATTATAGGGAAATTTGTGAGCACTTCATCATGCCCTTATATACCCTCATTTTCCTGACTGAATGCAATTGCATGTCTGAGGAAGAATTCAAGGTCATCGAGGAGTTTGGAGATTACTATTTGACCAAGGATGGGTTGTATATAATAATGTACGGTGGTTCCAAAGCTCCTTCCCTATTACCAAAGTACACCACAGATTATGTACTCCATAAAGAGGTGGTTAGGCAGGTGTATATTGATGGTGTAGGCAACTTTCTGTTTGAGCATAAAAAGGAAACATATCCTATAATGCCTTTCCTGTTTGGCAGCTACAAGTTTTCAAGAGTAAAACAGGATGCAGAATTTGTTAAGGAGCTGGAGCATTTTCATTTTGGCGAAATGAATTTTGATAGGAATGAATCTCGTTATAAAGTAGCAAACTATTGCAAGGAAGAGGGAATTAATTTTGAATATACTTATTTTTGGGACAAGGACGAGGAGACATTCAGAAGTGCAAAGAACATAACCACCCTTAAAAAGAGGTTCAAATAGAAAATAACTATTATGGGTGGAAAGGGAAAAACTTCGGAGAAGACTAAGACATTGGAAGAAGAATAGGCGAAAAACAGAGAAGAAGATGCTAGAAGGCTAGCACAGGAAGCAGAGAGCTGGTTGAAGAATGAAGAAGAATAAAAGAAGTGAGCTGCAGAGGAAGCAATAAGGAAGGAAGAAGAAGAAAGGAAGAAGCTGAAATCAAGAAAAAGCAAGAAGAAAGTGAAAGTTTGAGACTCACAGGATCTCAGAAGGATCAACAAAATACGGAGCAAGTAGATACACAAGGAATGCATGATCAAATAGATCAAGAACAAGGACAATCTGATCCTGATCCCCCAGAACATGCTGCATCTTCTGGAAGCATACTAGGACAAACTTCATTTTCTGGGATAAATTTGATCATTTTCATGCCTAATGAGGGAGAGGAGGTTCCCTATTTTAGTACCATTTTTTACGATAAGGAAAAGAAAATAATTGTAAAAAGGACTGAGAAGAAAGTCGAGACTGGAGAACAGCCAGGGAAAATGGCAACGGATAAAACATTGGTGCATGGAACAAATAAATATCCACGATTGATAGCAAGAGCTGGGGTAGCATTAACCCAAGCAGAGAAAAGAATGGGGTAGATAAGAATGCTTTAGAAATATCCACAGAGAAAATGGAAAAGAATGCTCAAGATAGCTTAGCTGAATTACAAAAGCTACAGCTAGAACATCAAATGTTGAAAACTGAGAGAGATGATCTTCGGGTATCCTATGAGAATCTAAGTGCAGAGAAGGACAGGTTGAAAAACAAGGTTGTTGAGTTAGAAATGGAGAAGGATACCACAGAGGAAAGAGAGAAGCAATATCAAATGCAGGTGGCAACCTTAGAAGAGCAAAACACTTCATTGATAGCATCACTAAAATATGTTATGGAACGGAAAACATACATTCATCCTTTGAAAGAACATGTTATAACTCAAAGAAGGAAGATTCACCAATTACAGATATGCATAGAGGACAAAAGGTGTAAAATTTTATGGATAGACACCAGATTAGAGGAAATTTTGGACACTACTTCATATTTTTTGGACAAATCTCAGGATATTTTGGATATTGTAACAAGAAGAATGGTCTGAGCATAAACAAATAAGGAATATCCTATGGAGTTAGTAGTTAAGGATCAACAGAGTTTAAAATAGGAGTATGATTTATTGTAATTTGAAATTAATGTAGCAAAAGAATTTAAAAAAACTGTGAAGAAAATAAAGGGAGCATGTGTTGAATATTGCAGGAGAGTGCTTGCTACATACAATAGATGCCAGAATTATATGGAGAAAATATTGGATGTGATACCAGAACATGAATTGTTTCTATAACATCTACAGAACAGGTATCAGGAAGATGGGAAAGAGATCCAGCAGGTCAAGGACCTATATTAAGGGATCTTGAAGAAGGTAGTGGCACATGCAGCAGTAAGCATACATTTACTAGAAGATCAGTTGCGCTTGAGTCCTATCAGAATAGAAGGGGTAAGGAACCAAGCTGATAAATATGAGATTAATATTCAATTTCTTGAGCCTTCTAGATTTGAGGGCATAGCAGCAGAGGCCCATGCATGGAAGAAGTTCATCAATGAGCAAGATAGCCCTTCTTCATAAAGTGTTTTGAAATTTTTGATTTAAAATGTAGTATATTGTATTAATTATGTGCACATGCTACAAGACAAAATTTTGGAAAATGTAAGGTTGGGGAAGCTCAAAAGACATTGAGGGGCAGCCCAAGAGTTAGGTTTTTTGTATAAATATAGGAGAGTTTTAGATGTAAAGGGGACTTTTTTCCCAGACTATCTGGAGAGAGTATTGTAAGAAGAACTATTTCCTTTTACAATAAAGATTCACATGTTTCTGCTGGAGAAAGTTGGGTGGAATGTTTCAAATGTTTGTTGTGGAGCAGTTGAATATGAACTATTTCGTTTTCATCTTACTTCCATTAACTGTGAGATTGTTCTAACTCATTGAATTGTTTTTCATGTTATGATGTACTCTAGTTTATTCTATGAAATTTCCACATTGAGTAATGAAGGTTTTAATTAACAATAAGCTATCTTGTTGTTTATATTTCTATCGATTTTCATGTGTTCTGAAATATTCACAGCTATCTGCGATTTTCTTGATGCATGCACTATAGTACATTACTCACCATTAATAATATTTTTTTCTCCCTAGGGATAGGTTAATAAGTCTTAGTTGGTTTCTAGTTGTTTGTGATTTAGATAAAAGATAGGTAAGACGAGAGGTAAGAACCTGAGCATCACATTGTGACCCTCCTCATTATCTCTATCATCTGCATTTTAGTTAGGCACTTGCACATCATACCTTAAACACAAAAAACTAAAAAATATACACAGTGGACCAGGCCGTTACCGGTAAAAAAAATTAATTGTTACTTGACCTACGGTAGCTGGACCATAAACCAGACAGATTCCCCATACCAAACAATAACGAGCTAATTGGGAACGTTTATTAGGGAGAATCCCTAACTATTGTTACCTGCGATTTTCCAAGCCTCAACAAAACCCCTGTCGATGAGGCTTTGTTGGTGGGTTGCGCCAACAAAGTCACACTTTTCGAGGGAAAAGGAAAGACCTAGGTTGCACCTATCGATCAAACATGCACAACCCGATCACACCTATCGGGGAAACAAGCACGACCTGGGTCGCACCTGTTCGATAGAAAGGTGCGACCCAGGTTGCACCTGACAAGGGATTTTGTGTGACTTGGTTCACACAAAAAATCCCAACAAGAGGGATTTAGACTAGAATGGAAATTTGTGTTGAACGTGGCCTAACAAGGACTTTTGGAATGTGCAAGATGTATCGACATAGATGATGGGAGAGATACATCAGGGACCTCAAAGATGAGTTTGAAGAGGATGGTATAGTACAAGATACACTCACCCAGAGTGGGTTGTTGAAGTTCTTCCATATCCCTCTGATGCGTTCAACAAAGTTATTGTTGAACAAACTAGTGATATTTTGGGATAGAGATGCAGAGTGTTTCATCATACAGGGTGAGCAATTGGAGATCACCCTCAGAGACGTGTAAATTTTTACTAGCCTCCCATTGTTGGGTGTTGTCGGTGATATCTCACCGAAACTCCCGAGGGGTGTGTTGATAGATGACTTGTGTGCCCATCATTTGTATTCCACAGCTTATGTGCATGTGTCATACATAAGGGTGTGTGACATCAAGATTCTAGAGACTCATGCAGTGGCAGTGATGGCGATATGGATACTGGGATCGAAAGGTCCCCACAAGATCTCGGGTGGCTAATTACTTATGGTTGAGAGTGTGTTGAGAAAAACCTACTATGGGTGGGTCCATATTTACCTAACATCAGTTTGTTGTGGGTGCTGATGTATATGTAACTTCAGAATGTATTTCACTTGTATTTCTTAGATATTGTAACCTGATGTTTATTCCGGGATGTACTTGAGTTATGTCATGCCCTGATGTTCCTATCGGGAAATTATATAATGTAAACAAGTCATGTCAAGTCATTGTGGGTAACCCTCCTATTGTCTAAGGGTTAAAGTCCCCGCAGTTCTGGGGCACTAGGGTTATTAGACTCTCCTAGTGAGGTCAGCCCTAGTAGGGTTTTAGCCATGTCTGGATTAGTATGAATAGAGAGTTGGACTCTCTATTTATCACACAACTCATACACACTCAAGTGTAGCGCATAGTTTAGGAAGGAGAAGACACTAGGGCTAGATAGAAAGAAGGTTACTACTGTCGAGAGATCACTTACTGTTTTGGGGTCTACTTTTGGTGTTGATTCTATCTCTAAGGAAGTTGTGGGGTTTTCACCATTTATGGTTCCCCCGAGGATAAACACTATGTTCATTGTCTGTTGTGTTTTATTGTTGTGCTTGTTATTCTCTTAGTTAAATATCCTAATATAATGCTAGCTTAATAATGAAATTCTAACATTGTATCAGAGCTAAACTGAGAACAAGACACTATGTAGCTGCGGGAACTAGGGCTTCCTAGTTTGTGGACCTTCCTCCATATATTTTCAGCAAAAGTAACGTGGAATAACTCTCCTCCTTAGGGCGCATCTTTATGTCGAAGCAGAATCCAATTTTTAGGTTTTCTAGTTTTCGACCTGACACTGCTGCCGAAAATTAGGGATTTTCACAAAAGAGGAAATTTTTAGTGAGCCCAGGCCTGGATTGATATCCTCCCCAAAATCTAAGTTAGGGATCAAATTCAAAGAATTTGGTTGGACATAACTCTGGAAAAGCAAAACCCTAATTTGCTACTGAACCAGCACTACGGGATTTCAGCTCCAAATATAGATCCAACATCTTGACCTGGTAAGATCTAAATCTTTTGTATTTCCATTTGAGGTTCTCAGTTTAAGATGTCTCATCATACCAAGCTTGATGAAAAGCTTGAAGGAGATGATAACTTATGAGCCTGGAAGTATAGGATCTCCCTGGTCCTGGAAGAAAATGAGTTGGACTCCTATATCAATGAGGAGGTTCCAGTTCTAGAGGGAGATGAGGCTAAGGCCTTGCATAAGAAGAAGTTGGTTATGGCAAAGAGAATCATTGCTGATTCTATCAAGGATCACCTCATGCCATAGGTGTCCTCCCTCAAGACATCTAAAGATATGTTTGATGCCCTAACCAAATTGTTTGAAGGGAAGAACATAAACAGGAAGATGACTCTGAGAAACCAATTGAAGAATGTGAAGATCCAGAATGCTGAGACTATTCAGTCTTAATTTACAAGGGTTTCTCAGATCAATGAGCAGCTAGAAGCAGTAGATGAAGAAGTGGAAAATGCAAAGATTGTGATGACCACCTTGAATGGTCTCCCTAGATCATGGGACTCTTTCATTCAAGGGATCTATTCCAGAAAGAAGTTAGTCAATTTCAGCAAACTGTGGGAATAATGCTCTCAAGAAGAAGCTCGGATGGTAGCTCAAGAAGAGAATATGGGAAGTGAAGATCAAGCTCTCACAGTTCACTCCAAGAAAACCAGAAGGAGCCATCATCACTCCAAAGGTAAGATCTCACACTATAGAAAAGATCTGACTACTATTAGATGTTACACATGTGATGAGAAAGGCCACATATCCAAATTCTGCCCTAACTGAAGAAACCTAAAGAAGAAGGGAAACAAAAGAAGACATCATGCTCATACTGCAGAGGATGATGAACCTTCTACAAAGAGAATCAAACAAGAAAGTGATGATTCTTCAAGTGAGGAAGAATATGTACTGATATCCACTCTCATGGGAACTGTTTCACATGGAAGCAATGATTGGCTCATAGACAGTGGTGCTTCCAAGCACATGACAGGATTCAAAGAATCATTTGTGAATCTATCTGAACATGAGTCACCTCAGAAGGTGAAACTTGGAGATGACTACCAATATCCAATAAAAGGTAGTGGTGAATCCTCCTATAAACTAGATTCCGGAAAGTTCTTAAAGATGAAGAATGTATTATTTGTTCCAAGACTAAAGAAGAACCTCCTCTCCATATCTGCATTGGATGCAAAAGGAATGAGGGTTTCTTTTGTAGATGGCCAAGTTCTTATGTGGCCAAAGGGAAAGACTTTTGACGATGCAATAGTGATTGGAGAACAAGAAGGAGATCTATACAAGTTGAAGGGCCAACCAGATCAAACTTTGGTTCATGATACAGTAGAACCAAATGAAATTTGGCATAAAAGGCTTGCACATGTGCATTACAAAGCACTACCACTTTCAAGCAAATTTGTTGAAGGTCTTCTAGAAATACAAGTAAAACATGAAGGAGTCTGCAAAGGATGTGTGAAAGGAAAGAACACAAAGAAGACATTTCCAAGTAGCAACAGCAAAGCAAAAGGAATCTTGGAAATCATCCACATCGATGTATATGGACTAATGTCATCAAGCTCACAAAGCGGGTATGTGTACTATGTTTCTTTTATTGACGACTTTTCTAGGAATACATGGATTTACTTCATGAAGAATAAAGATGAATTGTTCAGCAAGTTCAAGGAATTCAAAGCCTTGATTGAGAACCACACTGAAAAGAATATCAAGACTTTTCGATTAGACAATGGAGGAGAATTCACTTCAAATGAGTTCAAAGAACTATGTAAAGACACAGGTATTAAGAGGGAGTTGTCCACCCCTTATAATCCACAACAGAACGAAGTTGCACAAAGGAAGAATAGAACCATCATGGAAGCTGCAAGAGCTATGCTTCATGATCAAGATCTTCCTATGCATATTTGGGAAAAAGCAGCCAGAACAGCAGTGTATGTACAAAACCGTACTCCACACAGAGTACTCGAGAACAAGACTCCTGAAGAAGTCTTCTCCAGCAAGAAACCAAAATTCAACCATCTCAGAATATTCGGTTGTCCTGTGTACATACACATTCCAAAAGAGAAGAGAACAAAATTAGATCCTTCAGGAAAGAAAAGTATATTTTTGGGATACTCTGAAAGCTCGAAGGATTATAGAATATACTTCCTAGGGTTCAAGAAGATTGACATCAGCAGGGATGTAACATTTGACAAAGATTCAGCCTACATCAAATCCAGAAAGAAACCTACTGAAGAACCTGAAGAAGCAGAAGCTCCTAGAATTCATGATACAATCATGAACGAGGATACTCAAGAAGAAGATCGAAAATTTGAAGAACCACAAAGACCTGTAGATCCACCACAGGAGAAGAATCCTCACAAGAGGAAACCTAATTGGGTACGAGAGATTATCCAAGGTGTGGAAACATATGGGGTTCCAGAAGAGAATCTCAGAGAAAGAAAGAGGACTAGATCATGTTCCAGTTATGTCGCTTTACTATGTGATTTTATTGATAAAGAATCTTCCAAATATGAAGAAGCGACAGAACGGAAAGAATGGAAGGATGCGATGATCAAAGAGTATCAATCGATCATGAAGAATGATGTTTGGGATGTTGTCCCAAGACCAGAAGCAAAGTCAGTTGTAACTTCCAAATGGATCTACAATATCAAGCATGCTGCAGACGGTAGCATAGAGAAATATAAAGCAAGATTTGTTGCTCGTGGTTTCTCACAGAAAGAAGGAATAGACTATGAAGAAACCTTTGCACCTATAGCCAGATACACTTCCATCAGATCATTACTTTCTCTGGCTGTAGTGATGAAGTGGAGGATACACCAAATGGATGTCAAGACTGCTTTCTTGAATGGTGTAGTATAAGAGGAAGTGTATGTGGAGCAACCACTCAGTTTTGAGACTCATGATAGGGAGTCTCATGTGTGTAGATTGAAGAAATCCCTGTACGGTTTGAAACAGACACCCAGGACATGGTATGGCAGAATTGATAGCTTTCTATCTAGTTTGGGCTTTACCAAGAGTAAAGCAGATTCCAACCTTTACTACAAGGTTGAATATGGAAACCCAATGATTCTTATACTATATGTAGATGATCTGTTTGTGACAGGTATGGATGGGTTGATTGCTGATACAAAGAGAAAGCTTGCTACCGAGTTCGAAATGAAGGACTTGGGTATGATCCATTATTTTCTAGGTATGGAGGTGTGGTAGACTACAGATGGAATCTTCCTTGGACAAGGGAAGTATGCAGTAGAGATACTGAAGAGATTTGGGATGATGGAATGCAAGGCATTAACCACACCTATGGCATCAAACCTGAAGCTATTGAGTGATGCTTCATTAGATACAGTTGATTCCACGATGTATCATCAGATGATTGGGTCCTTGATTTACCTGACAAACACGAGACCAGATATTTTGTTCGTTGTGAACACCTTGAACCAATACTTGATAGATCCAAGACATGTTCACTTGACTGCTGCAAAGCATATTCTGAGGTACCTGAAAGGTACGGTTGATTATGGGCTCAAGTATAAGACTGATCAAAGGATTAACCTGGAGGGTTATGTTGATTCAGATTGGGTAGGCAATGCCATCTATAGGAATAGCACTTCAAGGTGTTGCTTCAATATGGGATCAGGAGTGATCTCGTGGTTTAGCAGGAAGAAATCCTGTGTGGCACTGAGTACAGCTGAAGCAGAGTATGTTGCAGCCTATTCAGCTAGTTGTGAGGTAGTATGGCTGAGGAACCTACTATCTGATTTATTTGATCTCCAGTTGAATGCTACTTGTATATACTGTGACAACCATAGTTGTGTAAAGTTGTTAGAGAATCCAGTATTCAATGACAAGTCGAAGCATATTGAGATCAAGTATCACTATATCAGGGATATGGTGCAGAGAGGAGCAGTGAAACTCTAGTATGTTGCGACGGATGAACAGATAGTTGATGTGTTCACTAAACCATTGGCTAGGGTGAAGTTTGAGTACTTCAGGGAGAAGCTTGGTGTTCTCCAAATCGATATTCCTCCCAAGAGGAAGTGATCTGTCCGTGCTGAGCCATTCTGACATGGTGAGAGGATTGGTTCCTTCCATGGTCAGATATAAGTGTTGTGCCCTTCCAACATGGTGAGAGTATTGGTTCCTTCCATGGTTATATGTAAGAGCTGTGACATAGTGAGAGGATTGGTTCCTTCCATTTTCAAGTGTATGTGATGATCCCACATCCAGCATGAAAAAGGGTTGGCTCTGTGAAGACTCATCTAGTATGAAAAAGAACTAGCTTTGAGTAGGTCCCACATCTGGTATGATAAAGGACCAGCTCTGTGATGCCACATCTATTATGAAAAAGGACTAGCTCTGTGAAGACTCATCTAGTATGAAAAAGGACTAGCTCTGAGTAGGTCCCACATATGGTATGAAAAAGGACCAGCTCTATGATGCCACATCTAGTATGAAAAAGGACTAGCTCTGTGAAGAATCATCTAGTATGAAAAGGACTAGCTCTGAGTAGGTCCCACATCTGGTATGAAAAAGGACCAGCTCTGTGATGCCACATCTAGTATGAAAAAGTACTAGCTCTGTGAAGATTCATCTAGTATGAAAAAGGACTATCTCTGAGTAGGTTCCACATCTGGTATGAAAAAGGACCAGCTCTGTGATGCCACATCTAGTATGAAAAAGGACTAGCTCTGTGATGCCACATATAGTATGAAAAAGGACTAGCTCTATGATGATACATCCAGTACGAAAAAGGACTGGCTCTGTATAGGTTCCTATGACGAGAAGAATCAAGAGATAGCACCCGTGATGATGACCCAGTGATGATCAAGATCGAGTGATGATGATCCAGATCTAGTGATGATGATCCAGCAGTGATGATCCAAATCCAATTATGATGTCCAGTGATGATCCAGATCTAGTGATGATGTCTAGTGATGATCCCGATCGAGTGATGATCCAGATCCAGTGATGATCCAGATCCAGTGATGATCCAAATCCGATGACTTGAAGATGAAGATGACTTGAAGATGAAGATGACTTGAAGATGAAGAAGACTTGAGGATGACGAGGACTTGATGATGATCCAGAAGATACAGAGAAGAATAACTGTGCTGAAAATTGTGTCGAAAGAATACCTTCCTAGTTAAGAGGGAGTGTTGATGTATATGTAACTTCGGAATGTATTTCACTTGTATTTCTTATATATTGTAACCTGATGTTTATTTCAGGATGTACTTGAGTTATGTCATGCCCCAATGTTCCTATCGGGAAAGTCTATAATGTAAACAAGTCATGTCAAGTCATTGTGGGTAACCCTCCTGTTGTCTAAGGGTTAAAGTCCCCACAGTTCCGGGGCATTAGGGCTATTAGACTCTCCTAGTGAAGTCGGCCCTAGTAGGGTTTTAGTCATGTTGGGATTAGTATAAATAGAGAGTTGGACTCTCTATTTATCACACAACTCATACACACTCAAGTGTAGTGCATAGTTGAGGAAGGAGAAGACACTGGGGATATATAGAAAGAAGGTTACTGCTGTTGGGAGATCACTTACTGTTTTGGGTTCTACTTTTGGTGCCGATTCTTTCTCTGAGGAAGTTGTGGGGTTTTCACCATTTATGGTTTCCTTGAGGATAAACACTGTGTTCATTGTCTCTTATGTTTGATTGATGTGCTAGTTATTCTCTCAATTAAAGATCCTAATATAATGCTAGCTTAATGATGAAATTGTAACAGTGGGTTGAACTAGGCTAGCCTAGCGGATGGGGATTTATGCTTCCCATACTTTTTGTGTTCATTCTTCTTTGAGTGGTTACTGACACTACTACCGCATCTGTTCATGTGTGATAGGGGACCACACAAGCCTCAGATGAGGCAGTGGTGTGATATGATGATCAGGGAGGGAGGTGTCTTAGTAGGGTATTTCTTCATTTGGGATCTTTTTACATAATGGTGGTAGTTTCCTATCCTCATAGAGGATTATCCATACACAGGAATGGACTTGTTATACACCTGAATGGCACCTCTCCGTCCGAGTGCTGAGATCCCTCAGGTTGGCACACAAAAGGACACTTATGGATAGAGGTTTGCCTTAAACACTATAGCTTGGCTTATGATGAAGTACATTCCCTATATACCCAGCTGGTTACTTTGCTATTTTACCATGTTGAGATGTATTTGTGACTATTCTTCTATACAACTCGCGAGTCATTCATGAGTACCAGTTGATGCAAGTCATGAATCCTTGTATTCGCAGGTTGCCCTTATGCTTAGTCGCGAATCATTCGCGGGTTGCTCTACTACATACCCGCGAATGTGTATCTTAACATGAAAACATAAAAACACACGCTAATGGGAGATTAGTTAATCCATTTAACTTAATTTCCTTAACTGCTACAACTTCCCCAACCTTTGAGAACTGCTTTATTTCACCCATATAAATACAGGCCTTGGGGAGGGTGTTGGTTAGCTACATTTGGAGAGCAAAGTTATGCTGGTGGAGTTTATACAGAAGTCTTTGGAGCAATAGAACTCGGAATCCTTTGGTTGCAGAGGAGTCCTTGTCTCAGACGTTGGGTTGTAACCTTAAACTCTTTCCATTATTGATAATAAAGAGATTACTTCTTCCATATGTGTTTCATGTCTTGTGATTGGATAAATGTTTATATTTCAGTATGATGTGTGTTTTATCTAACCTGCTTATATGTACATGAATCATCTTGTATCTGGAAGAGTGTTTCTTGACAGGTGAAAGAGGAGCAATCTTGAAGACTTTGGAAGTGGAACAGAGAGGAAGAGGATAAGCAAGGATCGACCTTCATTTAACAATTAAGTCCTTCTAACCCTCCTATTTCCTATTCTGCACTTTAGAAGTCAATTGTCTGCAAGTAATTGATTATGTTGGTAACCCTAGACCTATGGTTATTAGGTGCATAATCCTGTACAACAAAACTGGTGACTCCGCTGGGGATAGCCTAGACTGCTGTAGGTCATATTTGTCGTCCTGACCAGTTTTGCTTGTGAGTTTGTTTGTGATTTTTATCCTAGTTCTTATTTGCTTCAGCATTTGAAAGTCTTGGGTTTTTTCTTGATTTTTTGAGAAAAATTTTATACCCATTCGCGGGTTGTCTTTCTAGACAGTCGCGAATACTAGTTTGCATTCGCGGGTTGTAATACTAGACAGTCGCGCATCATTCGTGACTTGCTCTTATACACAGTCGTGAATACACCTAGAAATTGGGATTTTTAAGTAAGAGTTTGCTTGTTCTTTTTCTTGGTATAATCCCTGTTTTCTGAGAATATTTTCTTTAAGAATGTTGTAGAGTTTGTTTGAATGCCTCGGGTGATCACACTTCATGCTTCTTGAAATCCCTTGAGTCTTTTGTGCTTGATTTATTTACTGTTTGCATCCTAAATTATTTTGGCCTGTTTGGGTTGTGGGTTAAAGTGTCTTAGTCCAGATCAGTGATCAGGGTCTTGGGCTCTGTTTTTCCAGTCAGTCTTCTAACAGTAGCTAGTTGTCACTTGCCTTTGTAAGTCTACAGTGATTCTTTGTCATTGTTTGCACCCAAGCTAGTGTTCCTAGCATTCCTCTTTGTGGTGGTCTGTTGGTTCTCTAAGCCTGTTTGCTTCAGTTTGTGGCTTTTATACAGTTTATAAGTTTCAAGTTTACTCAAGTAGAGTACATTGTAGATGCATAGTATATTTTTGAGCATTTTTTAAACGTGAAAAGAAAACATAGTTAACCTTTTGCATTGTGATTTTGCATAGGTAGTGTTTGTTTCATTTTAAAAATATAATCTCAAAATATACAAAAATATAGGCTTAGTTTCTCTTATTGTTGCATTTAATTCATCAATACATATTTGCAAGAAAATGAAAAGAAGTTTATTTTATAGTAGTATTTTGCTTTGAATACACCTTTACTTTCATTTGTTTCTTGTTTGAGTCAAAACACCATACAGTATATCACTCCGTTACCTCTTGAGTAAAGAACAGCCCTCTAAAATAAACGCATAAATTAAAATTTACTAGTAAGTTTTTATTTTTAGGGGCCTTTCACCTACTAGCTTAGGCTAGACTTGTGGGCTAGGGAGTGTAAACTTCCCACAAGTTATAAACTCAGACGTAGTGGACCTTTCTTTAGGTAAATCCTTGACTTTATCACTGTATCTGGGAAGCTCCTCTCAAACGGGAGTTAAGCACTAGGCCGCGTGGAGGCTTGGACAGAGGAGATAACCCTCTGAATCCTTGTCAAAGCGTAACCCAGGACAATTACGCATCTGGGGATTCTATCCTAGACAGATTTTTGGGCTCAGCTACCCTTCCCATGCGTACGAGTTCGGCTGACGACTATCCCCCTAGACTGTTGATACTTCCAAGGTAGCCTTTAGTCTCTTGTCTTTTTAGGGTTCATACCTAGGTAAACCGGAAGGTTATTTCTGGTTCACCTTGAACGGGCTTGGAAGGTAACCCTTGTTGAAAGTGTAGGAGGGTGGTGGGTGATTCCTCCGCTTGTGCCTAAGAATCACTTCAAGGATGCCAAGTAATCGTTCACCAGCTTTCTTCAGGAAAGTATATCTTTTACCCTGGTTTGATTGCTTGAGACTTTAGGAATTTTTAGTGTATGCTCTGTGGTTTTTCCTGTGTTTAGTTGGCCTTAGGGTGTGATTTGTTAAATTTTTAATTCTGGAGGACCAACCTGTTAGAAGGTCAAGAAGGTTGAGAAACCTTCCTCCTATCACTGCATTGGAGCCTCCACCTTTACCTCAAAGGCGGAGATTAGACACAGAGGGTTCATTTGAACCTGTAGGAATAAGTGAAGTTCTTGGTGAACCAGAACTCATTGCTAACCATTTTAATATTGACACAGTTGAGATAGAAGAATTGCAGACTGACGAGTTTGCAAGAAATTTTAACTCCCCATTGACTGATTTAAAAGATCCTGTGATCGTCCAGGTTAGACCTTTTGATTCACTAGTGCTAGGTGTCCCTGTGGGTAGAGTCATATCTTCTACAGAAGAAATTCATTTTGTGTTCACCTCAACCCTTCCAGTTCAAGGGGTACTACCTCCCCCGGTAAGTGCCCCTAGATCTAGTTTTCCTTCTACACCTTTGACTCCAGCAAGCCGGGTGGTCCAGCCACCGGTTCACTCCAACATAGGAGGTACTTCTGGTGACACAGTTACTAGGATCCCCAGTATACCTACCATTCCTTCTTCCTTTCCTTACACTACCCAGAGTGGTCCGGTAGGATCCTTGGCTTATGTTCAAGGATTTCCTTGGAATGGGGGGCACATTCCCCCATCCAATCCATACGTAGGTCCATCTCCTTCATATGTAGGAGTGCAGTTTGGGAGAAACACCTCTTATGGGAAAATATTCCAAACCCCTATTTCGGTCCCATACATGAGCTCTCCCTTTCTGTTGTTTAGCGAAGGGATACCTGCTCCAGTATTTCAGACCCTTGCTTCTATGGGGACGGCCCGAACCACTTACACTGCACCTCCCACCCACAATCATGTGGCTTACAGATGGAATCTGTTTCAAAGCAACCTTCCCACTTCACAACCGGTGGCTGGGGGAAACCCCACTTTTACCCATGGGCATTCGGGGGCAGGTCCCTCTAATCCCCAAGCTGGCACATATAGTGCCCCGGTTAGGCCCAAACTTCCTTTTCTCGCAACTTTAAACTTGCCAGACTTGTCAAAATTGATGAATGACCCGGTGAAGCATGACCCCTTGTGGCCACCTGTTCCCACCAAGTTGCCCTCGGATATCCCTAATTTCAAAGGTAAAGCTGGTGAAGATCCTGGGGCACATGCCACCACTTTCCACTTATGGTGTTCTTCCAATTCGTTGAATGAGGATTCAATTAGATTGAGACTATTCCAGAGGACCTTGATAGGTATGGCTGCAAAATGGTATATTGAATTTCCCTCTGGTGCCTTTAGTAGTTTCTGGGATTTGGCTACTGCTTTCCTTAGCCACTTTCAGCTTCTGATTCGATACGATTTCAGAACGGACTTGTTGTCTACTTTTAGACAAAACAAGGCTACCCACATCTTGGATCATATCCAAGAGTGGAGGAGGCGAAAGAGTCTTATCAAAGCCACCATTCCTCCTGAGTTTCTATTAGAATGGTTCCTTAAATCACTGTTGCCATACATATCTAAGGATGTTTCCACATCAGGAGTAACGAACGAAGAAGAAGCCATACTTAGGGCCCAATAGTTAGATTTGATTTATTCACAGTCTAGGATCTTATATGAGATCATCCCTGAGGCACCGAGGCCTTTGAACAAAGCGGAGAAACCTAAGCCTGGACTCCATGCTGATGGTGTGGTTGGGTCCGTTAACACTCCCACTATAGAGTCTTTGACTAAACAAATTCACCAATTATTTGTCAAACAGTCTATGACAGAGGCAGCAAGGGCTTCCCCCTCTCCCCAGAATGCAAATTTTTTTGCGCAAACTTCTCAGAAGGGAAATCAACAGCCCGACGGGAAGAAAAAGAAGGGTAAAAAGGGAGAGGGAAACCAAAACAAGCCAAATCCCGCAAACAATGCTGATGGGGGGAAAAAAGAAAAGAAGAAGGTCAAGTTCCCTTGTAAGTTGTGCCAAGAGGACCACCTTACTCACCTTTGTCCCCTTATGGATCAAGCTCAGAAGCTGCTCAAAGCTCAACAACCGGCTGTCTTGAAGGATCCATTTCCCCAAGGACAGAACTCTACTTCAGCTTCTAATGTAGCAGGGGGCACTCAAACTGCCCCTGACCCTAACTATATCAACATGGTTCGATCTTTGACTTTGTTGCAAACCAGGAACAAAAACTATGAGAATGAGACTCTTGAGAAGGGTAAAGTTGTAGGTGAACCTTCCAACCCTCTCACAATAGAGAAACCTGCCGAAACTATGCCAAAAATACCGAAAGGTGTTTTCAAGAAGACCTTGCATAACCCCAATGCTAGGGTTGCTTCAAACTACTCTGTGGTTGAATATTTAGCTCAAACCCCGTGTGCAATGTCAGCTTTAGAGGTGTTACAGAGTTGTCCTACCCAGCGGGATTCTCTCTTAGCAGCTTTAGGTAGCATGGATTCTTCGAGTCTCATGGCGAAATTTAATCTATCTGATGTCAAAATTTTCCTTCCTTACCATGTAGCCCTATCAATAGATGTCATCCATGGTGGTAAGACCATTGGAAGGGAAGTTGTTGATGAGGGAACCTCTACATGTGTTATGTCCCTGGCCTGCTGGAAAGCTCTTGGATCCCCAGAGCTGGTCCCATCAAACACTTTACTTACTGCTTTCGATGGAATATCCTTCCGTCCTCATGGTATCCTACCAGCTTTTGAGATTAATTTAGCAGGCAAAGCAGTGTCTGTTGAAGTTGAAGTGATTGATGCTCCCTTGGACTACAATTTGCTTCTAGGAAGGAATTGGACTTATGCAATGTCTGTTGTTGCATCGGCTGTTCTTCGTGTCATGGTTTTTCCACATGAGGGCAAGTTGGTTATTGTTGACCAACTTGATTTTACCCGAAAAGGCCATTTAGAGTCTAAGGATTCCACTATGCCATTGGTTGATCAGGCCAAACCTGCTGCACAGAGCTTGGGAGCTGGAATGTACGCATCATTAATGGGCACATTCGATCTTCCAGCCCCGGTGAACTACATTGGTTCTACTACTGTGGGGAAGTCCATCGCTACGATTTTCGATAGGACTGATTCTTGGGTCCTCCCAAATCCCCATGAACCAGAAGTGCCCTTATAGGCAGTGGAGGTAGCTTATCAAGCCATCACTAAAGCCACTGTTGATCCCATTCCAGATCCTCTATCAGTCTCAGATGATCTGGAAGAAGTCTATTTTCCTGCATGGGCAGAAAACTCTTTACATTCCATAGATTGCTTAGATATAGTTTTACCTTTCGATGAAGCTATTCTGGAAGCCATGAGTGGACGTGATAAGATTTGTGAGGATCTTCATCATCAATCCTATTTTCTTCTAGATCTAAGTAAGATAGAAAACCAAGAGTTTAAAGTGAGACTATCAGATGATATTGAGGTACCTATCAACCCTTTGCCTAGGGAAGGGGTGTTTGCTGAGGGCAATATGGAAAACATTTCCACCACTATACCCATCAATATCTCTGTAAACCCAGATATCATGGAAAACATCTATATAGGTGCAAACTGCTCTCCGGAGGAGATTGCTGTCTACACTGCCCTTTTCAAGGAATTCCGTGATATCTTTGCCTGGTCATATGAGGAGATGCCAGGCATTGATCCATCTATTTTCCAACATGAAATCTGAACCTATCCTGATGCTAAGCTGGTTCGACAGAAATTAAGACCCATGAACCCGCGTAAAGAGGCGGCTGTGAAGGCAGAAGTTGAAAAGCTATTGAAAGCTGGTTTTATATATCCCATAGCTTTGACTGAATGGGTGTCCAACCCTGTTCCTATTGATAAAAAGTAAGGGACTATTCGCGTTTGTACAGACTTTAGAGACATTAATAAAGCCTGTCCTAAGGACAACTACCCCACACCATTTATTGACCAGATCATAGATGCATGTGCGGGAAGTGAGGTGTTTTCGTTTATGGATGGTTTCTCCGGCTACAATCAAATCCAAATCAAACCGGAAGACCAGCATAAAACTGCTTTCATTTGTCCTTGGGGTACATTCACGTATAGAAAAATTCCCTTTGGATTGAAAAATGCTGGGGCTACCTTTCAACGAGCCATGAACTTTGCTTTTCATGATATAAAAGCCATTGTCGAACCCTACCTTGATGATTTGCCTACACATTCTCGCAAGAGGATCCAACATCCAGATCATTTACGGTTAATTTTTGAACGATGCAGATATTATAAAATTCGCTTGAATCCCCACAAGTGTGTATTCTACGTCGAGTCAGGTAGATTACTCAGATACATTATCTCTAGTAGAGGCATCCAGGTGGATCCATTGAAAGTTGAGGCCATTGTAAATCTGCCTCCTCCTCGTTCTCTCAGGCAACTTCAAAGCCTGCAAGGAAAGTCTAACTTTCTTTGGTGTTTTATCGATCACTAAAGGTTTCATGGGCTTGCTCAAGCAGGACACCCCATTTGTATGGGATGAAACCGCACAACTTGCGTTCAAGGCATTGAAAAAAGCTTTGCTGTCGGCTCCTTTGCTACGTCCACCAGATTATTATAGGGATTTCATATTATATTTGGCCGCGTCGGAGTTGACCATTGCGGTAGTTCTAGTCCAGGAGGACGAAAAGCTTTTTGAGCATGTTGTTTATTATATTAGTTGTGCTTTGGCCGGACCTGAGCTTAGATACTCCTACGTCGAGAAGTTATCCTTAGCAGCTGTTTATGCTGTGCAGAGGTTGTGCCACTACATTTTACTGAGAACCACAACAGTAGTGGCGGATGCAAATTCGTTCCAATATGTCTTATCCCAACGGATTGTTGGGGGAAAATTTAACAAGTGGATAGTCATTCTCCAATAGTTTGACTTGAATTTCCAATCCGCTAAGTCTAAAAAGTCCTTAGTTTTTGCTGAGCTAATAGTAGAATTTCCCACAGAAGAGAATGTAGTTGTCGAGGATGACTCATTCCCAGATGAGCACATCTTCCTTATATCCACCTCTGATCCTTGGTACGGGGATATTCTTATATATCTTCAGACTTTGAAGTATCCTGCCGCTTACTCTAGGGAGGAACGACGTAAGTTATGCCTTCATGCCAAGAACTACCTCATTATAGGAGATACATTATATCGACGAGGGGTAGATTCCGTCTTGCGTCGCTGCCTTACTCATGAGGAAGCAGATATTGTCCTAAATGATTCCCATAGCGGAGAATGTGGGGGTCATTTATCTGGGTTAGCAACGACCCAGAAGATATTGCGTGCTGGATATTTCTGGCCCACGATCTTCAAAGATTGTGTGGAAGCTGTGAAGCGCTGTCATCCGTGTCAGCTTTACACCAGAAAAATGCGGTCGCAGCCTGCTCCGTTATTTCCTGTTGTCTCGGTAGGCCCCTTCATGAAATGGGGGATCGATTACGTGATGTGCAACCCAGTATCGGCTGGGGGGCATAAATACACGATTGTCGTCGTTGACTATTTTACGAAATGGGCAGAGGAAATGCATACTTTCAAAGACAACGAGGAAACAACAGCTTTCTTTGTTTTCAATCAAATTATCGCGCGGTTTGGTATTCCCAAAGTGATTGTCACTGACCATGGCAATCATTTTCAAAATAATATGATGACGGAACTGACTACAATGCCCGGATTTAGACAAGAACACTCTTCTCCATACTATCAGCAAGCAAATGGTCAGGTTGAGGCTGTAAACAAGACTTTGAAAACTATCCTTAAACGGACAATTGATGCAGCCCATTCTAATTGGCACATCATGTTATATCCTGCTCTTTTGGCTTACAGAACTAACGTTAAGACTACCATGGGTTATTCACCTTTCCAACTCGTTCACAGGGTGGAAGCAGTTACTCCGATTGAATGTGAAATCCCGTCTTTGAATATAGCCATTCATGTGTTACCTGATACGAATGAGCTTGAAGAACGTCTAGTACATCTAGAACACCTTGATGAGAAACGTAGAGATGCGTTGACTACCAATCAGGCTCATAAAAATAGGGTTAAATCTCAATATGATAAAACGGTAAAACCTAGGGTTTTCTCTGAAGAGGAACTTGTCTTGCTTTGGGACCAAGATAAAGAACCCCTAGGGGCAGGAAAATTCAAGGCTATGTGGTTAGGACCCTATGTCGTGTCGAAGGTATTAAGTAAAGGTGCATATGAATTAGTAGATTATGATGGGAATAAGCTTCTTGAGCCTAGAAATGGGCTCTACCTGAAGAAGTACTATGCTTAGGCTTAGCACTTTTTCTTGTATTTTTATTGTATGTATTTTATGTACAATAGGTTGTCAGTTTTGTTTTTTATATTATCTGTTGGTTGTTGCAGATGTCTTCCGAAATGTATGTAGGTTTCGCTGATGGTGCCAGTCGTCACACTTGTAACCTGGCTTCAGCAGCATGGGTTATCTATTCTCCCTCAGGATAGCTAGTTGCCGCGGGAGGCGCTTGTCTTGGTCCTGCTTCTAATAAAGTTGCTGAGTATAGGGCTGTTATTGAGCTCCTATGGGATGCTTTGTCATGTGGCATCACCTAGCTTGAAGTCTGTTTGGATTCTCAGTTGGTAGTTTCCCAGCTCAATAGAACTTATCAGGTACGAAAGCCTATCTTGTTACGTCAGTTTATGCAAATTCGTTTACTGGAAAGACATTTTGAAGTTATTACTTTCAATCATATTCCACGAAACCAAAATTCATTGACTAATGCATATGCTAATTATATTTTGGATTGGCATCTCACACACATTTTATAAAATATACAGCAAACATATAAAAAACACTTGTAAATAAGCCAACAACCAAACATCAATATATATATATATATGTAAAATATCTGTCTGTAGATAGATCGAGTCTGATTCGTAGATCCAGTCATATACAAAAAGTACAAAAATGTGGATCATCATCCATCAAAATGCCCTAGAACTAAGCCTGGCTGCCCTAGCCACTGGGACCTCCTTGGTCCCCATGATCTCTATGCACCCTGGCTTCCTCAGCCTCCTCAGCCTCGGCAGCCTCCACCGCATCTCTTTATACAAGTACTGCCCTAGCTACTCGTCTGAAAAGACGTAGCCAAACCGGTGGAACCCCAACTACAAACTCCTGCATGGCTGCAGGGATATGCTCGATCCGTATAGTGGGTACTTGTTGGGTTAGCCTAGCCAGCTTCCCCTCGAGTACCCTAACCAATCCTGGGTCTCCTCCTACAACCGGACGCATGAACATACGTGGGTGCCCTTCGGGGCGAACTGGTCCAATATCTGCATTTTGACATAAGAATAGGATTAAGACTTGTACATATGTATATATTCTATCATTGGAAAATTCATAAAAATTTGAAAATGATAAAAAATTACAAATTACTTACCCATATCACCCCATATTGCTCCTGGAGGGAGAATGAGGTCGGGGTCACCTCAGAAGTCTATTCCGGCGTATGGAAACTGCTCCAATGCCAGCAGCTGTCGTTCCCACCATGTGTAAAAGTCATCATCATATACACTATGTACTACGTCTCCTCCTCCGTGATGGAGGAAGATGTCTCCCCACCGGCTCAGCCTTGGCTGCCATGGCAATCGGACCTGTAGTGGTATAGCAAGGCTCATAGCTGGCACTCTCTCTCGAAGAACGCTACTAGTATTCTTGCATAGCCAAAGTTCTTGCGTCTTCCTCTCTTGTAGTCGGATAATTGTCTCTTCATGATGGGGGCAATTCCCGAGCACCAATCATAGAGAGCGCCTCTAAAGCAATCAAATGCCACCCTCATTTGATTCCTGGTGGCCATATGTAACCCTGATGATCCTGCAAGTCTCACAATAGTACTAGCCAATACCTGGAGAGTGAAATCCTGGATGTCTACAATGAGAACGTTGCTTCCTTTCTTTTGAGTACCTGGTTTGCAGAACATGTCTACATAGTTTTGAACACTTAAGGGGTCACCGCCCCTGCCAGTTCCCTCCAAGTTCACCGATGCTCCCCGTTGTGACAACCCGGTAATGAAATATATATCTTCCACGGTAAGCTCTAAGGTCTCACCCTGAAGATTGAACATCCCCAAATCATGGTCCCAGTAATTGACCATGAATTCCAATATGCGGACATTGGCCCGCATGGGCAAGGTACAAAAGAACTTCAGCAGCCCACAAGTCCTTAATGCTTGTATTGTGGGCACACTTTGGAGCACCGCATGATCCATTACTTCATGCTCTCTCTCTCTCCACTCCAGAGCCATGTTTACCTGGAAAATACAAGTAATTTGGATTCAGTATTTCACATTAAAAATTTAAAAATGTTGCATATTTTTTAAGTTTTGCCCTTTTGCGCAGCATTCGCGACTGTCCCTTTAGACAGGTCGCGAATCATTCGCGGCTGTCTAGTTAGACAACCCGCGAATGAAACGCGTATTCACGACTCTCCTGTGTAGCAACCCGTGAATGCGTACTGTGGTAATATTGGGCTGCTCATAAATACCGAATTCACCATTAATTTTAATATTTGCTTGGATCAAATTAAAGTGCTTAGGGTGTAGAGTTACCTGAAGCTTACGGATTCTGATTCTGACGGTCCAATTGTCCTCGGTGATCGATCAAAGGTAGAGGGTATTCTTGCTCTTTATGGTTCACAAAGTTCAAATGTTATGAAATGTTTTAATTTTCATTCTATTTATAGAAATAATATTTCATAAAGTGGGTTTTTATTCTATAGTTTGAAATGCTCATCAACTAATGCCATACTTTTGTACCCTGGAACAGGTTTATCAACTTTTACAAAATGTTGTTCCTCTAATAGGGTGGTTTCGCTATTTCCAACACATGTTGGCATCTTATCACTCCACATTAACCTTAGTATTTAACATTTTGCCACGGACTATGGTATTCTAAGCCATTAGACCCTTGTCTCTACCATTGTTCTTCCGTGGCTAGGGCCCTTATGTCATGAGTATCATCTTTCTATGCCTTTGTCATCCTTTGTTGCTCATGATGCCATTGTTTCAGGTCTAGGGGTGTCCTTTTGGCTATTTTTCACACCAAATAGAGCTTCTTATGAATCTCTTTTTACAAGCTATCCCTTTATAGGACTCCCCGCCCTTATGGAGTTTCTTTAGGCCCAGGTCTAACTCCTTCAAAACAGACTTGACTGCCGAGTTATCTCGTCCATTCAAGCTCGTTAAGAATATGTGAACGGGCATCTGCATTGGTGGTAGGTTATCTCTTTCTCGAACCATGCGGAATAATACGAGAAATGATCACTCTATTTTCTTTTGAATTGAGAAGAGTATTCTTAGGCATATGTTTATCACTTTTCCGGACCTGAGGGACTAAATTTACGGAAAAGGAACACCTGGTTTGAGCTTAGTTTTCTCTTTTTCGTGCTTTGGACCCAAACATGAAAAAGATTCCGAGTGTACTTTGTGTCTTTGTCATGCTCGTTAAACACTAAAGAACAAAGCAACGAGTTTATTGTTGTAAGCCCCATTTCTCGTAACCAAATGGATCTTTCCGAGTGATCTTGCTTTCCTTCACACTCATAAAACTCAAGCTATTCTATGTTGTTCTGGAAGGAGTGTTGGGTAGGTGGTAATTTAACCTTTTTCAGACCTCCTTGACTAAGTACGAAAAAGGTTCACCTTTTCTTCTTCGGAAGTTAAGAGAGTTCTTCTGTGGTTTGTTTTATATTTTTTCGGCCTCTGGATACTAAATTAGATGAAAAAGGACCCCCCTAGAGTCTTCTTTGGCATTCTCAGACTCTCTAAATGTGAAAATACCGGCTAAGCATGTACTAGTTCGGGCTCATTAAATCCACGAATCAGTGACACTATCAAGCATTATTTTCCCATCTCTTCAAGCTTGTTAAAAAATGAAGAGGGAACCGAGTTTACTTTCTTGGACTCGTTAAAATTTAACAAGGAAGGTAAGGAAGAAGTTTTCTCTTGTTTTCAATAATGGCAGCATGTCATCCTTGAACATAGCACTCTTTGTTTTCCGATATCCATGTTTTAGTATACACTTGTGTTCAGCTATCAGTTTGAGTTTCTGACTCCTCCTCTTGTCCATTATACCTGGGGAATCTGATCATGTCTTCTACATGACAGATAAGTCTAGTTGTTCTATCTATCTATTGTACGATGCCTTGGGTCACCTCTGTGTTGCGCTCACTGTTCAAGGACTCTATCCAATATCTGATCTATAACCCGATCCCATCATTGTTATATCTGTTATCTATTTGTGTCTCCCTTCTTTTGCCCAATTCCTAGTCACTCTTGTGATCCGTTGGAGGATCCGTTGCCTTCCTTATCACAGCATGGTTCCGTTTTTAGTACTTCCTGATGGCGAAGACCTAGAGTGTTGACGATCGTACCTCAGGATTCATTTTCATCATTGGTGAATTCCTTTACTTCAGTTGTCAATTATCACCTATTGGTTGACAAACTGTTGAATCCTTTCCATGTTCGACTTCAGCTTACCCTTATTCGCATGGATTGGATTGTACTAGTTCTTTGGGATCCTTTATGAAGACCTTAGTTCACACTTATGGACTAAGTTGCGCAAGATTATGCTCTATCAATCTACATAGCTTCCAGATATTTGAAGACTCATCATTATTGTATATTGTGGCTTCGATCCACCTTTGTAATATAAGTGGTTTTTACCTGTATCATATGATGTACTCAAATATTGTAAAGGAGCTAGTGTTCCAGTAAATTGAACATAGCAACCTCATATATGACTTTATATATGAAATTACTATGTATTTGTTTCAGGTACTCTCTCTACTCCATTGGATTTCTGAGTTTCTCCAGAGATAAAGATTATAATGTATTTCGGCCATCATTCCCCTCTGACCTCACACATTAGGGGGCATCTGTTATACACCTGAATGGCACCTCTCCGTCCAAGTACTGACATCCCTCAGGTTGGCACACAAAAGGACACTTATGGATAGAGGTTTTCCTTAAACACTATAGCTTGGCTTATGATGAAGTACATTCCCTATATACCCAGTTGGTTACTTTGCTATTTTACCATGTTGAGATGTATTCACGACTATTCTTCTATACAACTCGCGAGTCATTCGCGAGTCCCGGTTGATGCAAGTCGCGAATCCTTGTATTCGCGGGTTGCCCTTATGCTTAGTCGCGAATCATTCGCGGGTTGCTGTACTTCATACCCGCGAATGTGTATCTTAACATGAAAACATAAAAACACACGCTAATGGGAGATTAGTTAATCCATTTAACTTAATTTCCTTAACTGCTACAACTTCCCCAACCTTCGAGAACTACTTTATTTCACCCATATAAATACAGGCCTTGGGGAGGGTGTTGGTTAGCTACATTTGGAGAGCAAAGTTATGCTGGTGGAGTTTATACAGAAGTCTTTGGAGCAGTAGAACTCAGAATCCTTTGGTTGCAGAGGAGTCCTTGTCTCAGACGTTGGGTTGTAACCTTAAACTCTTTCCATTATTGATAATAAAGAGATTACTTCTTACATATGTGTTTCATGTCTTGTGATTGGATAAATGTTTATATTTCAGTATGATATGTGTTTTATCTAACTTGCTTATATGTACATGAATCATCTTGTATCTGGAAGAGTGTTTCTTGATAGGTGAAAGAGGAGCAATCCTGAAGACTTTGGAAGTGGAACAGAGAGGAAGAGGATAAGCAAGGATCGACCTTCGTTTAACAAGTAAGTCCTTCTAACCCTCCTATTTCCTATTCTGCACTTTAGAAGTCAACTGTCTACAAGTAATTGAGTATGTTGGTAACCCCAGACCTATGGTTATTAGGTGCATAATCCTGTACAACAGGACTACTAGGGATATCTGGAGATGCCTCGACCTCCTGGATAAGTCTAGGGACCAAATGGTATGTATACATGACTCTTTGTTGTTTCAGTCATGTATAGTTTACTAGAATAGTGGTATCTAGATCATACATGCAATTGATATTGATCAGATACTATGTGCATGTGCAAACGTGGGACCACATCCTTCAGCAAGATACCAGTGATGCAGGGGTAGAGTGGAGAGGTTAGATCCACCCTCTCACGAGAAAAGGAGACAATGGAATTCTATGTTAGACTCGTCATATCTGGATGTGGAGAGGCTACTAGAGGGGGTCATTGATGATGGGTGGCAGTACCTAGATGATGATTTGATCGCCGCATGCTATAGAACCCCTCCAGAGTGGATCTCTTTGATGATGAGGATTGTGGTTGCTACTTAGTGTTACCACCTAAGTTGTACTTAGTAGTTTTTATCAAGTGATCCCGGTGAACCAGACAGGGCTAACTTGTTCGGACTTCAAAATACCTATGGAATTACTTCTTGGAAGTGCTTGTTGTATCATATCACATGTTCATACCCCATGAGGGAATTGTAATAAATGCTCTAGCATGATAGTGTCTGTAAAAGACTCGGTCTCTTAGACTTCATTTGTCAATCCGATCATCCCAGGGTGTTTTTTCCCTTGGTTATTATTGGTTGTTGAATAAACCACTGATAATTTCTGAGTTTTTCACTCCATACCTCCAAAGTTGGGGTGGTCGGCTTGGTATTTGTGCCTATTGAGGTTATTAGAGTCTATGTGTCAATGTGTAAGCATGCTAGACATCATTTTTGAGTCACATGAACATGTCTAAGTCCCCCTAGGTGTTTTTCAATTTTTCAATTTTTTACTTTTTTCGGCGTTTTTTATTAAATTTTAATTTTTCCAAAACTTAGGCTATTTTTTAATAATTTAATTGGAAAAATTGATTTTGTAATAAAAGTGGGCCAAATAATCAGTTTCAGTCATGTAGGTGCTCATTTTCAAGCTAAGAGCACCATGTAAACCCATGGACCCGCTATTTCCTAGTTTTGAGTGATTTTCCATCACTCAGGTCAGAAAGCCCCAAAAATCAATTATTGATTATTTTAATTAATAAATTGATGAATAATGGAGCAAATCCAAAAACAATAAATCAGTGGATTCTCAGCCGATTTGATTGAAATCAGTCAGATCTGAAGCATATTGACTGGATCTGACAAATCCTTGACTGAAGGAGGTGATCAAATCAGATCCAGAGTTGATCTTGAGCATCCTTTATGGGGAATTTTGCCCTCCCTCTTTCCTCAACACGTTTTGGCTCATCTGGATGAGTTTTGGGCCGATATGTCAGTGTATGGGTTGATGTGTCAGCCAGATCAAGCCCCCGGTTAACAAGTAGGCTCAGTCCAGCTTCAGTTGTGCATTGATGAACTCTCCATCAGTTGATTTCACTTGATTCCATGAGGAATTGCGCCCCCGTGGGCTAGATGGCCTGCAAATTGTATATATCCTGCTGGAGCCTCCCTCTTCCAAGCTAGTTAGAGCTGGATTGAAGGGCTTGCCATTGTAACTGTGTACTGATTTTCATTTGTTGAAATAAAGAGAAGATTTGGAGGCTCAATTTTGGAGTACCTTTCATGTGTGGATTGTCATTGTCTTGCTGCATTCGAGGTGAAACTGCTATTTTTCCAATTTTTTGCACTTAATTATTGTCTGCCTGAATGGTTTCTGAAATCATAAGGATAGATCATTGTAAGTAAGCTTAATTAATTTCTATTTGCTGCATATGTTTGAATGAGTTAATACCTATATGTTGAATAAGGCTATTTACATACTGTATCATCCCTTTCTCATATGTATCTTCAGATCTGATAGTTCTGTCTGCAGGAGTTGTGTTGTAGCTTACAGGTTTGTCGTGGCTGGAAGATATATGGTTCAGGTTTGATTCCATTGATTTCCATCATATATTGCTAAGATCGTGCCCCTCGGTGCTTCTCTACCAAGTTCCCTCTGCAGATCTGCTTCAACAACAAGCACCTTTCTTCCCCTTTCTCTCCTTTAAAAATTATTAAACTTTCCTCAAACTGGTTACTTTAAAGGCTTCTTATTAATCTGATCTATCTCATCAAGAAAAAAATGCATATATATAATTAGCAATATCCTTTCCAATTTCTAGATCTTAGCTTCATTTTGCATATAAAGTTTAATCTCAAGAGATCTAGCCTAAAGTACCTTACTTTCGCAAATAATTTAGTGAAAATTCATAGCTTGCTGTTAAGGTAGTTTAATTTGCTGTTAAATAAGTTTAATATTCTGCAATATCAGTGCATTTTAATTGGCTGCATAAACAGCGAGCCAATATCCCAAGGAAATATTGCTTTCCTTGGTTCCTTTTTCGTCGGTTTAGCTAGTTTAATTTCATTATTTTTTGAGATAAAGTAGGCTGACCCAAAGGTACTCTTAAAGTGATTTTGGGAATTTGTTATTCTAACACACTCACTGTCATTTATCAGGTATGATATAGAAGAAAGGAATCTGCTGTCCAAAGTGGCTTTTGGAGCGCTCAAATCCCCCCAGGGGTCTCTCTTTTGTCACAAAATTTGTAAATTTTTTGTATAACTGTAAGATCTTGGTTTCAACCTGTATAAGGACCAAGAAAGCACTGATTTATCAGTTCTTTGATATTGTAACTGCATTAATAAAATCATTCTTTGAATAGGCTCTTTCGAGCCCATTCCCCATCCCCCCTGGGGGGATTCGCGTCGGTGCCATTTTCGTCATTTTCTGCTTATTTATTTTTCACTAGAATTGATCTGATTTGCAGGGTAGTATACTTGATCTTTTTTTTAATTCCATACTCCATATCTTACATTTGAAATTAATCATAATACTTACCCCACGATTTCCCGAGTGACCCGCAAGGGGAAAGAGATTCGTGGTAGGATTAATCAGAAAACCAGATTTGTGTAGTTGTTTTATTTTTCATCTTTTTTTTATCAACAATTTAAAATTAACCCCTCCTCAATTCCTCGATGGAGATCCACTTGGATCGAAAGAGGTTCTTGGAGGCTTTTTTCTTTTAAACAAGAACACTTAGTTAAAACTTATTAAAATTTACAAGAATCCAGTGTGTATGCTCTGCACTTGGCTTCGGTTCGTCCGATCAGTCAAGCTATATCAAAAGCACTTGGGTGACTAGCATAATTAGGACTCACTCTCCTCAATTGACAAACCATCAGGTGAAGATCCAACACCTCGATCGAACCTCTACGGTGGAAAAATACCCAAAGGAAGTGGGAACCTACTGAAAAGTGACCTCGGGGCACCGATCTCTGTCACACCCTAACAGGTGCATTACGAACAATAGCCCCAGAGACTCCATTTCAGCCCACATATTCCTTGCAAGTAGTCGTAAAGGTTTTGTTTTGGACATACTCCAAGTGCTCTCGGGTATATCTGGAGTCCCCCCTTAGCCTAATTTAATCAATTCATACTTCAATTTTAACTTAAAACATACCAAGATGCAATTGCAAAACATTCACTCCAAGCTCATGCAAGCACATTGATCTCTTTGATTTGACTCCATTATTAAGGCACTGGTCATTTTTGCTTCATATATATATTGTTTATCAGCTTTGTGCTTTCGTGTGTTATTTTCGTATCTTGTCATCTTCAATTGTTTATAGTTCAAATATTCAAACTTCTAAGTAAATGATTTAGTTTAACATCACCACACTAAGTAATCATCCTTAGTAACTTAATAGGGTCTACCCCCCTTGGCTTCATTAGGAGTTGAGCCTAAACGGAGGAGTCAAGAACAAGGTGATAGCCTTGACTCGAGACTTGCCCCCAAGGACACACCGAGTGGCTTGAAGATTTCTGCCACGTGATCCAGGTGTGTGAAAAGGCGGAAACACTTTTTGGCGCCGTTGTCGGGGATAAATCTTTTTATTCCTGAGTATGACTTAGCTTAACTTTTTTCTAAAACAACTAAAAAGATAAAAAACTTTTGATTGATCTAGTCTTTAAAAAAACGTAAAAATTAAAACTCGATCCATCTAGCGACTCCACTGTCTAACATCCCTTCAAGAATTTCTACCCGAAGAAACCACCGACAATTATTCAATCCTCTCCCTGATCCCGAAAGGTTTATTAGGGAAATATTGAATAGGAGGACTTCTTGTATAAACCTTGAAGTTTTAGGAGACCAATCCCTCTCAGATATCCATAACATATTTGTAGAGAGTCATACTTTCCAATATCAAGAAATGACGGAATTTTTCAAACCCCTTGACTTTTCTCAGATAGCAGGTGCTCCTCATAACATTCCGAATGATACGATCAAGAAGCTCCCCAAGTTTGAGGGCAATAATGCCATCACTGCCAAGTCTCACCTTAGAAAGTTCGAAAGGCACCTAGTCAGTTATTGCAATGATGCTTCCCATGACCATGATGATGTCAAAATGAAGCTCTTTGCTTTATCCTTAGAGGATGATGTTGCGGAGTGGTATGAAAAACTTGGTGATGATTCATATAAAACCCTTAATGAATTCCTAGCAGGTTTTAAGAAGAAGTGGGGGGGGAAGAAAGAACCAAGACATTTGCTTGCTGCCCTTCATAATATAAAGAAGATGGAGAATGAAACCATAGATGAATTTAATACTAAGTTCAGGCGTGTGGTTGTGGATCTCCCTAGAGACATCAAGCCAAGCGATGCCTCCATCTTGATATCCTACATCAAAGCTTTCACTGGTGATTTGAGATACCAATTAAGGGATAAAGATCCGGTTGATCTAAAAACTGCTCAAGATCTGGCCGAGAAAATAGAAAGGAATATGCAATCTTTGGATAAGTCCAACATTCCAGGTTACACTAGGGGAAATACTTCGTTCAACAAAGAAAAGGGAAAGGCTATTGAATTAGAGGAAAAGGCAACCTCTAAATACCCCATGGAAAAAGTAGCTAGCATGCTTCAAAAAGTGTTGACTAGTCAGGACCAATTCATGATAAAAATCCAAAACAGAATAGTCACAATGGAGAGAAATAGTGGACCTAGGAATTTTCATCCAAAACACAATCAAGTGTATCAAAAGAAGTTTCCTCAGCAAGAGCCTAGGATTCCAAACCAGTTAGACTCAACTAACCTAGTAGAAGAAGTAATTCCATGGTGTAGACCTTGTGAGCAATTCCATCCAGAAAGTACTTGCTACATAGCAAATCAAATTATAGAACATGGGATGGCAGAGGTCAGTAATCAGGAAACAACATCAGGCGAGTCTGATCATGTGTACATGGTAGGCCTAACCTACCGTCTATCAAACCAGCATTCGCAGCAGGCCACGGACTATGGTTTCGAGAAGGATCTCATGTCTAACTTTTATGGTACAATGCCTCCTCCTGAGGAAATTAAGGAAAAGAAGGATGCCAGGTTCAAAGGAGCTGTGCATCAAAGGAGAGAAAAGAAATCACCATCTAAACAGTACAAGCAAAAGGTAACCGCTCCTTCCCTCCCAGATCCTCCTATATTCCCTAAGTCAAATATTGATATGGGAGAATGGATAAGTAATGCTAAAATTCATGTTTTTGCAACTAATGTCCTTAAGATTCTAGGTCAAAAGGAAAAATTATTGAAAGCCTTAGAGGATAGAAAAATTCAAGCTCATAAAATTATCGAGGAGGATCCCCTTCCTAATAATAATGCTATATGTGAAGCTGAACTTATCGAACCTATAGATATTCCCATAGTCCTCAACAGTGTTGATCCGAGGAGATAAGATTACCCACCTTTCTATGTCTCCCTTTTAGTTGATAAACTTCTCATTCATAACTGTATGTTAGATTCGGGTGCTTCATCAAATGTTATGACTAGAAAAGTAATAGAGCAGCTAAACCTGAGGGTCACCCAACCCTACCACAATGTTTGTGCCATGGATGCAAGATAAGTTGAAGTGGTAGGGATAATATTAAATTTACAGGTCAAGTTAGCTAAGTATCCAAATATCGACATGACAATGGATGTGGTGGTAATAGATGTCCCAGATAATTGGGGTATGTTGCTATCCAAAAAATGGGCCGCAACTCTTGGTGGGCACATCCAAATGGATTGGACATATGCTACTATACCTGCATCAGAGAACACTAGGGTGATTCTCCACATAGAAAAGCTAAGGAAACAACATGTAGAAAGCCCTAAGAAGCCCAGAAATGAATTTGTTCATTTCACTGATAATTTTGGAAACTATGCTATTTTGTCAAATTTCATGGCCCCCATTAAGGAAAACATTAAAAATGAAAATATCGATGAATTTTGGCAAATGTACTTTGATGGGGCTTATTCCAAAGCGGGAAAGGGTGCTGGCATAATGATCATTTCTCCTTCAGACAAAATCTACAATTTTGCGTTCAGGTTAGAGTTTGAAGCATCAAACAATGCAGCTGAATATGAGGCATTGATCCTAGGTTTAGAAACTGCTAAAGATATGGGGATAAAGATGTTGAACATAAAGGGTGATTCAGATCTAGTTGTCCTCCAGATCAAGAATTAGTATCAATGTAAAAATGACAGACTAAGGAAGTATAGGAATGCCACATGGGACACTATGGAATGGTTTGATGCACTTAACATTCAAAAGGTCCATAGGGAAATGAATGGGTTAGCAGATAGATTGGCGGTAGCAGCATCCACCCTCCAGCCATCAGATGAAATGATTAATGGGAATGAAAAAATGGAAATAAATTTCAGACCTTCAATTCCAGATAATATATACCACTAGCAGGTGTTCAAAGATGATGAGAAACTCTTGAGATTCATCCACAATCTACAAGAGTTCAAAGGTTGCAAAATCAGTTATCAGCAGGAAGGTAAAGAGTATCAGGAGTGCGAGGATAATGAAAGGAATCACATCCCGAGTAGCCTTATAGATTTTGAGAATCTTTTCGATCATCAGGATCATCATAAAAAACAAAAGGAAGAAATAAAAAATGGGAATTATATGGAAATAAATATAGGAACTGACAAGGATCCCAAGTTAATAAAAATTGGAAAAGGCAATTCAGAAAAGGAAAGGAACAACTTGATCAACCTAATCAAAGAGTATAGAGATGTGTTGGCCTTTAGTTATGATGAGCTTAAAGCCTATAGGGAGGATGTGTTTCAACACACTATTCCCCTCACAGAAGAAGCTAAGAAGGCCAAACCTTTCTGCCAAAAACTTAGGCGAATAAATCCTAAGTTGGCCCCCATTGTGCAGAAGGAACTTCAGAAGATGCTAGCAGTAGGGATCATAGCACCTACAAGGCATTCATCTTGGTCCTCCAACTTAGTTGTTGTTAGAAAGAAGAATGGGTCAATTAGAATATGTATAGATTTTAGAAATCTGAATGCATCATGCCTCAAAGATAATTACCCATTACCCGACATGGAAACTTTACTTCAAAGAGTAACAGGATCAGGAATGATGTCCATGTTGGATGGCTTTTCCGGTTATAACCAAGTGTTGGTAAATAAAGAAGATCAACATAAGACTACATTCACCACACCTTGGGGTACCTACAAATTTCTAAGAATGCCTTTTGGCTTATTGAATGCTGGTGCCACCTTCCAAAGAGCCATGGATTTTGCCTTCAAAGAACTGATAGGCAAAATAATTGAGATATATCAGGATGACTTAACTGTTTTTTCAAAAGCAAGATCTGACCACATAATTCGTCTTAGGCAGGTTTTTATAAGATGTCGAAAATATGGAATTTCCTTGAATCCCGCCAAGTCAATCTTTGGAGTTGATGAAGGCAAGTTGCTGGGGCACATCATTTCTAAAGATGGTGTCAAGGTTGATCCTGAGAGAGTCGAAGCTATTAAGAAAGTCCCCTTTCCTCACAATCTAAAAGCTCTCCAGTCCTTTAATGGTCAATTCAATTTCATAAGAAGATTCATCCCAAACTTAGCAGAATTAATGAAACCTCTACAAAAGCTATTGAAGAAAGATGCTAAGTTTGAGTGGACAGATGAAGGGAAAGATGCATTCAAGTCCATAAAAAATGCCATATCCATGTCCCCGGTCTTGATTAGTCCTGATTATTCCAAATAGTTCGAAATATTTTCCTTTGCCTCAGAAGACACCATTGCTGGTGTTTTACTTCAAAAGAATAACGAGGGACAAGAGCAACCCATAGCCTTTATGAGTAGAGCCTTACAAAATTCAGAATTGAAGTATACCACGATGGAGAAACAGGCCTATTCTCTTGTCAAGTCCCTTAAACATTTCAGAACTTATATAGGTTACTCCAAAATCATTGGATATGTACCCCATGCAGTTGTCAAGGATATCATGTCTTAGCAAGACTATCTAGGAGTCAGGGGTAAGTGGGTTTCAAAAATTCAGTTATATGATTTGGAGATAAGACCTACTAAATTAATCAAGGGACAGGGTCTTGCAAAGATGTTGACCCAAGGATATGAGGAGGCTTTAGGAATAATCTGCCAGAGCAGTAATTCAGAGCAAAATGTATCAGATGAGTTTCAGAGATTGGAGCAGCATCCCTGGTACACCGACATCATATTTTTCCTCTGCAACCTTACATGCCCCGATCACTTACTGGGTCATAAGAAGGGCATTAAGATTAAAGGCAACTAAGTATTTCTTGACCAAAGATGGTTTGGTTTGGAGAAACCCAGATGGTTTGATACTTAGATGTGTCGATGAACCTGAGTCCAAGAAACTCATGGTTGAGTTCCATTCAGGATTTTGTGGTGGACATTTTACATCTAAAACAACCGCCCACAAAATCCTTAGAGCAGGCTACTATTGGCCAAACCTATTTTCATATGTGCACAACGCTATCAGAGCTTTCCCCCAGTGTCAGTTATTCACCGGAAAGCAACAAATGAAAGCCTTGCCTCTAAATCCAATAGTAGTCCAAGCCCCTTTTCAGCAATGGGGGCTTGAATTCATCGGTAAGTTCAAGGATAACTCAAGAAATGGTTATTCTTGGATTCTTACCGCCACATATTATTTTACCAAGTGGGTAGAGGCCATACCCACCAAAAAGACAACTAATGCCATAGTCATGGATTTCCTAGAAGACAAAATCATCACAAGATTCGGTGTGCCAGCTAGAATAATCATGGATAATGGCCCATGCTTTATTTCTTCAGAGATGTCATCTTTCTGTTTCAAGTATGAAATTATCCTATCTCACTCATCTAATTACTATCCCCGAGGAAATGGTCTAGCAGAATCAAGTAACAAGAACTTAATGACCATAATCAAAAAAATTGTGGGCGACAATAAGAAGGCTTGGGATAGCAAAATCAAATTGGCATTATGGGCTGACAAGATCACTAAGAAAAGTTCAACCGGGAGGAGCCCTTTTGAACTAGTCTATGGCCTTGATGTCACTTTACCAGTCCATCTAAAGCTTCCAGTGTATCAGCTCCTCCAGACATTCAGCTCAGATCAGGAGGCCATCCAGAATAGAATAAACCAATTAATCAAGCTAGATGAGAGCAGAAGAGACTCTCTTGACCATAGTATCAATAATTCAGACAAGGTCAAGAGAGCCTTTAATAAATCTACCCGGACAAGTTCCTTCCAAGTAGGTGACATGGTTCTACGTTGGGACAAACGACGGGAAAAACCTGGGAAACATGGAAAGCTCGACAACCTGTGGTTGGGACCATACATCATCGATGAAATAGCAGGAACGAACTCCTTCTATCTAAATGACTTGGAAGGAGAAAGATTGAGCTTACCAGTGAATGGTTTCATCCTCAAGCTATTTTTTGTCGAGACAGTTTGATGCCTTTAATGGCATCGGTGGTTTCAGGGCCAATTTCTAAACCTTGCCCTGCATGTATTTCTAAATTGTATATATCATATTGTTGTATCATTGATATTGTTGTATTATAGTTATGTCATACCATGTTGAAAATTTTCCTTTGTATATTAGTTTTTGTAAAATATTCTTTGTTGCACATTATAGATTAATTATGTACATTAGTTTGTTTGTGGCTAATTTTTTCTTATACATATTACTAACAAACTCTAATTGCCTTGCAGGAACCATAGATTCCAGAGTTCTCACATCCTCTCCTTTGAACAGAAGATCAGCTAGTGAATGTGTCCCTGATGGAGCCAGAATGTTACCACCTAAGTTGTACTTAGTGGTTTTTATCAAGTGAGCCTGGTGAACCGGATAGGGATAACTTGTTCGGACTTCAAAAGACCTATGGAAGTACTTCTGGGAAGTGCTTGTTGTATCATATCACATGTTCATACCCCATGAGGGAATTGTAATAAATGTTCTAGCATGATAGTGTCTGTAAAAGACTCAGTCTCTTAGACTTCATCTGTCAATCCGATCAGCCCAGGGTGTTTTTTCCCTTGGTTATTATTGGTTGTTGAATAAACGACTGATAATTTCTGAGTTTTTCACTCCATACCTCCAAAGTTGGGGTGGTCGGCTTGGAATTTGTGCCTGTTGAGGTTATTAGAGTCTATGTGTCAATGTGTAAGCATGCTAGACATCATTTTTGAGTCATATGAACATGTCTAAGTCCCCCTAGGTGTTTTTCAATTTTTCAATTTTTTAGTTTTTTCAGCGTTTTTTATTAAATTTTAATTTTTCCAAAACTCAGGCTATTTTTAATAGTTTAATTGGAAAAATTGATTTTGTAATAAAAGTGGGCCAAATAATCAGTTTCAGTCATGTAGGTGCTCATTTTCAAGCTAAGAGCACCATGTAAACCCATGGACCCGCTATTTCCTAGTTTTGAGTGATTTTCCATCACTCAGGTCAAAAAGCCCCAAAATTCAATTATTGATTATTTTAATTAATAAATTGATGAATAATGGAGCAAATCCAAAAACAATAAATCAGTGGATTCTCAGCCGATTTGATTGAAATCAGTCAGATCTGAAGCAGATTGACTGGATCTGACAAATCCTTGACTGAAGGAGGTGATCAAATCAGATCCAGAGTTGATCTTGAGCATCCTTTATGGGGAATTTCGCCCTCCCTCTTTCCTCAACATGTTTTGGCTCATCTGGATGAGTTTTGGGCCGATGTGTTAGTGTATGGGTTGATGTGTCAGCCAGATCAGGCCCCCGGTTGACAAGTAGGCTCAGTCCAGCTTCATTTGTGCATTTATGAACTCTCCATCAGTTGATTTCACTTGATTCCATGAGGAATTGCACCCCCCCTGGGCTAGATGGCCTGCAAATTGTATATATCCTGCTGGAGGCTCCCTCTTCCAAGCTAGTTAGAGCTGGACTGAACGGCTTGCCATTGTAACTGTGTACTGATTTTCATTTGTTGAAATAAAGAGAAGCTTTGGAGGCTCAATTGTGGAGTACCTTTCATGTGTGGATTGTCATTGTCTTGCTGCATTCGAGGTGAAACTGCTATTTTTCCAATTTTTTGCACTTAATTATTGTCTTCCTGAATGGTTTCTGAAATCATAAGGATAGATCATTGTAAGTAAGCTTACTTACTTTCTATTTGCTGCATATGATTCAATGAGTTAATACATGTATGTTAAATAAGGCTATTTGCATACTGTATCATCCCTTTCTCATATGTATCTTCAGATCTGATAGTTCTGTCTGCAGGAGTTGTGTTGTAGCTTACAGGTTTTCTATGGCTGGAATATCTATGGTTCAGGTTTTATTCCATTGATTTCCATCAGATATTTCTAAGAGCGTGCCCCTCGGTGCTTCTCTACCAAGTTCCCTCTACAGATCTGCTTCAACAACAAGCACCTTTCTTCCCCTTTCTCTCCTTTAAAAATTATTAAACTTTCCTCAAACTGGTTACTTTAAAGGCTTCTTATTAATCTGATATATCTCATAAAGAAAAACACGCATAGATATAATTAGCAATATCCCTTCCAATTTCTAGATCTTAGCTTCATTTTGCATATAAAGTTCAATCTCAAGAGATCTAGCCTAAAGTACCTTAAAGCAAGTAATTTAGTGAAAATTCATAGCTTGATGTTAAGGTAGTTTCATTTGCTGTTCAATAAGTTTAATATTCTACAATATTAGTGCATTTTAATTGGCTGCATAAAAATCAAGCCAAGATCCCAAGGAAAGCTTGCTTTCCTTGGTTCCTTTTTCGTCGGTTTAGCTAGTTTAATTTCATTATTTTTTGAGATAAAGTAGGCTGACCCAAAGGTACTCTTAAAGTGATTTTGGGAATTTTTTATTCTAACATGGTCACTGTCCTTTATCAGGTATGACAGAGAAGAAAGGAAGCTGCTGTCCAAAGTGGCTTTTGGAGCGCTCAAATCCCCCCAGGGGTCTCTCTTTTGTCACAAAATTTGTAAAATTTTTGTATAACTGTAAGATCTTAGTTTCAGCCTGTATAAGGAACAAGAAAGAACTGATTTATAAGTGCTTTGATATTGTAACCGCATTAATAAAATCATTCTTTGAATAGGCTCTTTCGAGCCCATTCCCCATCCCCCCTGGGGGGATTCGCGTCAGTGCCATTTTCGTCATTTTCTGCTTATTTCTTTTTCACTAGAATTGATCTGGTTTGCAGGGTAGTATACTTGATCTTATTTTTAATTCCATACTCCATATATTACATTTCAAAGTAATCATAATACTTACCCCACAATTTCCCGAGGGACCCGCAAGGGGAAAGAGATTCGTGGTAGGATTAATCAGAAAACCAGATTTGTGTAGTTGTTTTATTTTTCATCTTTTGTTTATCAGAAATTTAAAATTAACCCCTCCTCGGTTCCCCAATGGAGATCCACTTGGATCGAAAGAGGTTCTTGGAGGCTTTTTTCTTTTAAACAAGAACACTTAGTTAAAACTTATTAAAATTTACAAGACTCCAGTGTGTATGCTCTGCACTTTGCTGCGGTTCATCCGATCAGTCAAGCTATATCAAAAGCACTTGGGTGACTAGCATAATTATGACTCACTCTCCCCAATTGAAAAACCATCAGGTGAAGATCCAACACCTCGATCGAACCTATACGGTGGCAAAATACCCAAATGAAGCGGGAACCTACTGAAAAGTGACCTGGGGGCGCCGATCTCTGTCACACCCTAACGGGTACGTTACGAACAATAGCCCCAGAGACTCCATTTCAGCCCACATATTCCTTGCGGGTAGCCGTAAAGGTTTTGTTTTGGACATACTCCAAGTACTCTCGAGTATATCTGGAGTCCCCCCTTAGCCTAATTTAATCAATTCATACTTCAATTTTAACTTAAAACATACCAAGATGCAATTGCAAAACATTCACTCCAATCACATGCAAGCACATTGATCTCTTTGATTTGAATCCATTATTAAGGCAGTGGTCATTTTTGCTTCATATATATATTGTTTATCAACTTTGTGCTTTCGTGTGTTATTTTCGTATCTTGTCATCTTCAATTGTTTATATTAAAAATATTCGAACTTCTAAGTAACTGATTCAGTTTAACATCACCATAGTAAGTAATCATCCTTAGTAAATTAATAGGGTCTACCCCCCTTGGCTTCATTAGGAGTTGAGCCTAAACGGAGGAGTCGAGAACAAGGTGACAGCCTTGACTCGAGACTTGCCCCCAAGGACACACCGAGTGGCTTGAAAATTTCTGCCACGTGATCTAGGTGTGTGAAAAGGCGGCAACACTTAGTATGTCAGAGCGGCGACATAGGGAGATGTGTCAATGGAGGAGAAGAGCTCGTATGAGGAGGAGGAAACTAAGGAGGGCACAAAGTCAGGGAAGGATGACTCAGACTAGAAGCTTAGTGATGTTTCTCCCAATGCATTTGAGCATGGGGAATTTTGTTTTATATGTATGATGAGAAATCCTTTGGGGATTCTCTTTTTTGTACTAATTATGATATTATGATATGAATGCACGTGGATGCATATTTTTGTATTTTTATGTGTTTTATGAGTCTCTTGTTAGATGATGAATATGCATATATGTTGTATATGACATATGTATACATGAGTATATGATGATGCATGATGCAGTGAATTTCCTATATGTGATTGTTGATGTACCACTCTAGAACGTCATTATCCATTTGGTCTGCGACATTATTGAGACTTATGGGAACATGCATGAATGAAATGGATTCGAAGTGTCTAACCAGTTTCCTAGTGTGCAGGAAATTTATAAAGAGATAGCGATCGCGTACCCGGTAGTAGTTATTCAACTAGGTGACAAGTAGTTGGGAGTCTAAGAAGACATCAAGGTGACAAATACACAAGTGAAGGGAGACAATCGGGAGACCAGTGAAACTATCGTACTTAGGCTAGTTGTTGGTAGAAATACAAACACACATTCCTTCGATATGGATCAAATCATGTAACGGGGAATAAATGACCCACACAAGAAAGGTGATATTAGGAGACCATCTACTTGCGCCATCAGTGAAACCAACATAGGAGGGCCCAGGTAGGATCCATTTGAAACAACCAAGGAAACAAATTGTGAGACTCATGGTACAAATGATGCAAAAAAGAAAGAAAAAATATGATAAAAGGGTGTTTAGGTTGGTCGGCTTAGGCATAGAATATCTTGAGGTAGAGTCCATTGCGTCTATTCTTCAAGAGGAAACCATTACAGTCAGCAAGGAGATATGCTTCCTTAACGAGACATCGATGGATGACATAAGGGCCATGCCACATGGATTTGAGATTCCTTTTTCCATTCTTATCATGGGATTGATCATAGACGAGGATGAGGTCCCCCTCATTAAAGGTACGTGGGTGGACATGGGAGTCATAATGGGACTCTGACCGGGTCTTAGCCGCTATGATCATTTAGAGAGAAATGCAATGGTCCTCATTGTTTTTTCCAAGCATAAGTAGGTTTTTTCCCAATGGTGAAGTATCAGGTAGAATCTCGACGATAGGGAAAAGTGAAGGAATATGACATTCAATGGGAAGAATGGACTCCGGACCATGGACTAAATGGAATGGGGTAAAACCACTAGTAGTTTCAAGGATATCTTCATCGTCACAAAAGGGGTAGCTGGATATCTCAAAGGGATCTTCTGTGGTCAATGAGGTGGAAGGAAGACTAGAAGTGGAGACCATATAGATGGTGTTGTTGGTGATCGAGGAAGAGGTTGGAGCGTGGATTTCCTCAAGGACAGTGATTTCAAACTCAAGGAATTCATTACAAAGGTTAATTAGGAGAGACCGGTACTCAGGAAATTTTGGGAAATGATGAGAATAATGACCATATAGGCCACAAACTGCACACGTGTGGTTTCTTTGTAGCAATTTGATCTTAATCGTAGGGATGGTTGGTATATTGACAACTAGAGCATCATCGGTCTCGACTATTGTGCGCATATGGCTGCGAAGAAAAAATAACAGGACAATTTTGTGTCGCATTGACGAGGACATCGCACAAATCACAAGTAGGAGGTGGATGTGGTTATGTTGGGGATTTTGGTGCCTTTCCCCCAACCTTCATGGGAGGAGGGGGTGCAGGAGTAGATATAGAAGAATTCAGTTGTTGAAAGGAGGTGGGTGTTACATCGTCTCAATAGGTTCGACTAGTTTCAACACGATTTTTGGTATCATCGTGGGTTTGGGTGGCTCAAGGTACCACACTGGAATGCCCAAAGTGAATTTGAAAAGGGTGAGCGTAACCATGACCGGTTTACTCATTATTACAAAGGGTGGAAAGAGAAAAGATATGGTGTGTACGAGAAATGAACCCTAATAATTCCTCATGGTCTATGGTTGGTGTTGCAGTTGAGGTTGCGATGAGGTCGAAATTTTATCGGATGTGATGGTGCAAAAATCCGATATGTCATCCATAGAGGGAGGACGTGGGAGGGAGACGTGGGAGGGAGAAAAAGGTGTTTGTCAAAGGAGCTCTTGTAAATATTCCTGGACCGATGACATATAGGGAGGGGATCTATACGATATCAATGGTGGTGTCAATGGTATGGAGGACATATTCCATAGTGGTTGGTACTTTAGGATCACAGTAATTCAATTGGTTGATGGTCACAATCATCCCATCATGGGGGGAAATTAGGAGTCGAAAGACGGTAGAAGCAACAACACGCATAGCGTATATGTAACTGCGTCCAAGGAGGAGGTTGTAATCTAGAAAGGAATGCAGAACCTTGATGTCAATCTACATCGTTTCACTATCCAACTTAATGGGAACATTCATGAGAACACCATGTGGTTGGGAAGCATGACCATCATAATCACAAAGGGAAGTTGTTGAGGGTTGAAGGTTTGGGGATCCAATTTTTTTCCAAACAAAGATTGACATAATGCAAGTGGATGCACCCTCATCAATGATGCATCGATGAATGACCGAATTTAAAATGGTGACCAGAACCTAGAAGGCTACGGATGATGGCATCTCAAGTTCTCCTTGATCCAAGTTAAAATTGATCAACCTCTAATTAGAGGGGTCAATGGAATCTAGAGCAGATAACAAGGATTTTCATTACAAAGGACAAGTTCTCAAGACTTCCATAGAAGACATGGTAGAGGGAGGCTAGCCCAAGTCATCAACGATATCATAATTGAGAGCATCTCTAGGAATGGGGTTGTTCGCAACGTGACGCAAAGGGAACCTAGGGACTTTGGTGGTCCCGTATGTGAAGGGTCTCGAAAAATGTAAGGCATATTGAGAGAAGTCGAGGTAGATGTCATGGAGTGATTAATGGTTTCCATGGTGGATCCATATTGGTTGTGTCGAGTCTGTAAGTTGACGTCAAATGAAAATGTCATCAGATGATGGACACCAGGATCGATGGGTTGACTCAAAGAAGTGGTTGTGGTGTTTGGTTGTACCAATGTTGGGTTGCAACCATAAGTTGATTCACTAACAGGTTCTACGGCACCATAGGTAAAGGACCTTGTGGCACTGGGTTTTGCTGTGCTGGAGTGGAAGCATTGGTTTCACATTGATTTTTGTCTTGTAATAACTGGTAGACTCGACACATGTGGGGGAACTAGTGTGTATAATGTTCATAAATGTCACAAATGGTACACAGATGGCTAGTCTGCAACTAAGGGTGCTTCCCTGATCTAGATGTACGTTGGGAGTTATGTGCAGGGGCATTTGTTCCGTTGTTTTTTGGAGGGTTGGGGGTTAACCGCCCCCTTGAGGTTGGTTGTTACCCTAGTTCATACCTCTATTTCTTCTTCCCTTCCCTTGTTGGTTATTAGGGGTGGGTTTATTGGGGATTTTTTTTTGAGCATAGACTTTCCTTGAGGAACAGGAGGATTCAGAGCCAAATCATGTATAGGATACATAGGTGGTGGGTAGTATATGATATCAGTTTGAGTGGTTTCAAATCCTACCATTTGGCCATTACAAGAAGGTGGTAGGAAAGTTGGTCCATGAACATGAGGAATGGTTGAAGGAGATGCATATGAAGGTGTGGCAATGGACTAAGTTGTTGTGCATAAAAATTCAGGGGCGTAGACAGGTTGGGAAACACTAGGGGTGTTACTTGAGTGAGGTGGCATCGAAGGAGAGGTTGTGTATAGATGGGGGTGCTAGGTTATGGAGCTAATGAATCCATCAGCAACATGGGATTCCATCAGTGTATCACACTATGATAAGCCAGCACAATGAGCATTAGGTATGTTGGTGTGAAGGTAACCCGATTGGGCAAAGATAAGGTCGAACTATTGTGCTTTGAGGATTTGTTCTTCCTCAGTTTGTGGGAACTCAGATGCAACATCCTTGGCAATAGGGGGAGTAAGGTTTTAAGAAACCAATCAAGGAATATCCTATCATCTAACTAGGTTTTGGACAAACTACAGCGACAACACCACTCATGGATATGATCCATGATATGGGTAGCAGTTTTCTATCTACCGAATAATACGATTTTCATGACCTCATCATAACGGATGGATAGTTGGAAGTACTAGAGTAACCTTGATTCTAAAGAGGAAAAATCAAGATAAGTGGCATGGGGTAGCTCAATGTACCATTTGGATACAATACTAGTCAGTTTGCATCGGAATAGCCACAATCGGATAGAGTCGTCCACTATGATGTTGGAGGAACATCATAAGTGAAATCACATGATATGGTTATGAGGGTCTTCTCTTTCCTTTCCCTCAAACTTAGGGATATCTGAAGGGAGTTTGGTAGGCATGGGATGCCACAATGGGTCATGATGGATGGGCTCATTCGTTAACCCTTCCAAAATCAAGAAGGTTGAGACTAGCCATGAAAACCAAACTAGGACCTAGACTAGATTTGGGAAGGCCAGGAACGGTGATGGGGTCGGTGGGCATGTAGTTACCACGGGAAAAATGGGGTTGGTAGGGCTGACTCCCAATACTAGAAGTAGTCACTAGAATGGTGTGAATAGCTATAATAGTGGTAGAAGGATCAGTGCCCCCATGCAGGAATGTAGGAATGGTGTGAACCATGGTGGTTGTAGTGGGGCCACCAGGACCAGGGCCTATAGGGCCACCAAAAGTGATATCCGATATAAATGGTGGATCGTTCACAATTCCACTACCAACAATCCCCCCCAGGAAGGGGTTGGGAGGTGCACCAACCATAGGGATAGATGGGGCAGTGAACAAGGTAGGATCAAATTGATAGGAATATGAATCTGACTCATAAGTAGGATATGGCTCTGAAGGTGGTGAACGACGTCGAATATGGATCCGACGATGACGATTCAAGGAACTTAACTAAGGGGTATTCCCCCTAATTCTTTGGGAGTAGTGTGGTGGAGAAATGGTGACGTGATGGTGTGCTATATGATAAATGAAGGATCAAGGGTGGAAAATGTAAGCTCAAAAATATAGCTACAGACAAGTGTACAGAAGGAGAGATGATAAATAGTGGCACACAAGCCAAAAAGTAAGCTCTAAAATCGAACTATAACAGTGTGTCACAGCAGGAGAGTCTACAACAAACCGACTAGAAATCCAACAAGTAACACTACCTATTAATAAAATGACGCACTGACTTATGGGGTATAAGTGCAAGCAAGATCCTAGATACATTATTGAAGCTCCTCAGAAATTGTATCCTCTACTGGGCGGTGAAATCCACATCCAAACAATATGAAATGGAATAACCAAAGGCTAAGAGAATCCCACTACCGAGAGGGACCTTGGGTAAAAGAGCCATAAAAGAATGGAAAATAGGCTACCTCATTCATGACACGTTCAGGATGGTTTCCTGGCACTTCAGCTCTTTGGTCCTCGACACCCAATATGGTCCTCAGGATGCACAGGGAGGACTATGAAAGGCTATCCTTCGGTACAAAATAGAGTGAAATATTCCACCCTAACTTCCAGAACCTTTTCGTTGTGGCTTACCCCCACAAAGCGGGATGCCCCCCGATAAACTGGTTGTGGTTGCGACTATGTCAACAAATACTAGAAGATTTGTGTTCCCTAGAAGACAACAACTATGTCTCATATGTAAGTGACAAAGGGGTGTTATTTGGATTCCTATCCTCATTGTCCTAACTTAACTACAACATTTTTTTGTTCCTCAAATGAGGTTACAATGTTGGTTGAGTTAGGATCAATTTTAAATCATCTTGGGGTCATGAACCAAGAGTTTATTTTAATGTGTGAGATGTGTGTATAACTGGATTGTGATCCCTAAAAACCCAGCACTCTCATGCCAGAGATGCATATGCTAACAAATAAATAACAGTACTAAAAGAAAATGTTTTTTAACACATAAGAACTAATTTTTCTAGATAAAATAACATATGCAAGTACACAAGCACACAAGGAACTCCTGTAGGGTGTAGGAAAAATACGGGGGATCTAACCTACTAAGTTTGACTCAGATAAGCTCGCATACAAGCAAAAAGGGGACTGCAAAACACACCAAGGGGTTGTAGGAAATTAGATCTGGGAAAATACAGTCAATACAATGTTATATCACAAATAGGGGGCCTGGAATGGGCCTCAAACACATCAAACAACTAGAAAAAATGAAGGTGGCACCTGTCAATGGCATACGTGCAGTCGAGGTCGCACAGAATTGTAAAGTAGTCATGACCGATATGAAAAACTTATCAACAAAAAAACACAGGTCGCACTTAATAGGGGTTTTTGTGCAACAAATCACACCAAACCGGATCATAGAAGCAACCGGGGTCACTCCGGAAGCCTAGACAAGCCCGATCTAGACTTTGGGTCCAATTCACACTTATCGGTTAAAAAGGAGGGACCTAGGTCACACTTATCGAGCATAAAGGTGTGACCTAGGTTGCAAATTGCTACTGAATAGGTGTGATTCAACCGTAACTAGAAGTGTTTTAATGAAAAAACGTTGAGTTGGGCCAGGGTGGTGGGTACTTTGAAGGGACTGGTTCAGATATACCGCAAGGGGGTCAGATCTATAACACCTCAAGGTACCCAAGTAAAATAAACCAGCAAAAATAGAGATCCAAGAGGATCGATCCAGTGGGGTCGCCAAAACTGTAGTGGATATTTATCTCCACCTACATTAGATCAACTGTATCTAAGCATATAGTTCATGGTGCAAGGGAGGAGCTCAACCTTGAATATCAAACAAGCAACAACAATTATTATATTTTTATTTTCTTATTTTATGAAACCCTTAACCGGGAAAACCAGGAAACCTTGGAGTCACACCTCTTATTTTTTCATAATCATTAGGAATCCCTCACAATACAATATAGGTATTTGGTAGCCTCCAATACCCTAATATGTTAACCCAAATTAACAAAATAAACCACAATCCCTTAACCGGGATTAAATTACATATGTTTAGAAAAATTCCAAAAATAGCCACAAAATTTGGTCATTTCCGACATCATAAACAACCTAATGGTTATTTTCGAATAGAAACAACCTCTGGCCTGTTTTTTCGTGAAGGTTTCGATAGGGATCATCAAACGTAGCACTGACAAGCGCACCGCCCCTCCACATGCACATGCAAAGAATATAACATATACCCAACATTCTCACACTTGTTGTTTTCTTTTCATAGCAATGAGTCATGTACTCATAAACTCATAGGCGTATGGAATCAATTCCCATAGATTCTCTACACTAATATAAATTCTTTGTACTAATAGACTTTTCTAATGAGTGTACAACATTTTTCAAGGTGTCAACCTTCTCCAACAGCACCTTCTTGTCTTCAACCGTATTTCTTAAAAATTAATATTGCACATTAATATACTTTGTTTTAGCATGATAAGAAGAGTTCTTTTCCAGGAAGATTGCACTTTGGATATCGCAATCTATCCTTACATCTTTATGTACAAAGCCAATACTTGAACACAATATTTCAACCATACAAATTCTTTGCTTGCATGACTGGCTGCTATGTATTTAGCTTGTCGCTTGTTCATCAAACTAATAGCTCCTCCAAATAGGTTGAACACGTACCCACTTGTAGATCTTTTGCAATCAATATCTCTCTCCCAGTCTTCATCAACAAATCCATGTACATTTATTACTTTTCTGGACCAAGTATTCATTGGTAGTAAATTGCATAATCTATGGTGCCACGCAAATATTTGAATACCTTCTTTACACTTGTCCAATGCTCCTTTCCTAGTTTTGACATATATTTGCTCAAAACTCCTAGTGCATGAGCAATGTCTAGTCTCATATATACCATTTCATACATCAAAATACCAACTACACTAGAATATGGAAATCGTGACATATATTCTTCTTCTTCCTGTGTCTTGGGACACTGCTCTACAGATAACTTTACACCTACAGCAATAGAAACCTTGACCGGTTTACTTTCTTGCATGTTAAATCTCTGTAGTACCATCTCAACATATTTTCTTTGATTAAAATAGATCATCATGTTTGCATGATCTCTTCATATCTCCATTCCCAAAATGAAGTTTGCAGCACTAAGATCTTTCATATCAAATTTGTAGGACAATTGAGACTTCACCTCCTTTATAACATCTTTGTTTTTTCCAATCAGCCACATGCTATTAACATACAATACTATGTTAATGAAGTGATCACCAACTTGTTTTGAGTATACACAATGATTAGCTTTTCTTCTCACAAACCCCAATCCAATTATGTATGTGTCAAACTTTGGGTGCCACATCCTTGGAGATTACTTTAGACCATAAAGGAACTTCTTTAGTTTACATACCAGCTCTTTATTTCCCTTTACGATGTGTTAAGTTTTCAATGGTTACCAATATCTAATAACATTTAGCATCATAACATCATAACCATATAAAAAAGGATCATTGAAAGAAAGACAAGCACAACCACACAAAAAAACACAGAGATTTATCCTGGGAAAACCTCATGGGGAAGAAAACCCAACAAAACTTCCTCGATATAGACTTCAACCAAGAATAGTCTAAGACCCAAATAATAAGACAAATAATACCCCAAGAATAATCTTGGACTACTTCCTCTCTCCCAAATGGACTTCTCTTTCTCTCTCTTGTGCAAGTGCTGGAATTTTTTGCTTGTCCAAATGAGGGAGGCGCCTCTCCTATTTGTTAGAATTTTATCATTCAAGCTAGCATTATGATATTAGGATCTTATCTGAGAGAATAACATGCACAGCAATAAAACACAAGAGAAAATGAACACAAATATTTTCCTTGGGGAAACCATAAAGGAGAAAACCCTACAACTTCCATAGGGATAGAATCAGCACTAAAAGTAAAAAACCCAAAACAATAAGATGATCTCTTGACAACAGTAGTCTCTCTCTTGTCCCGACAACTTCTCTCTCACTCATGCGCCCCAGTGAGTGAGTGTGTGTGTGTTAAATAGAGAGGCTCACTCTCTATTTATATTCTTCCGTTCACTTAATGTCCACTTTAACATGTCGGCCCCACTTAACAATTACTTACTAGAGCCGACATCTCTAGGAGAGTCTAATAACCCTAGTGCCCCACAACTATGGGGACTTTAACCCTTGATCAATAGGAGGGTTACCCACAATGACTTTACATGACTTGTTTACATTATTGAATCTCCCGATAAAAACATCAGGGCATGACATGACTCAAATACATTACAAACGCTTCCTGGAATAAACATTGGGGTACAATACATAATATATACAGGTGAATACATTCCGAAGTTACAATTACATCAACACTCCCTCTTAACTAGGAAGGTATTCTCTCAACACAATTTATCAGCACAATTCTTCTTCTCTGGATCATTTGGATCATCATTGAGTCATCACCATCTTCAATTCATCTTCATCTTCAGTTCATCTTCATCTTCAAGTCATCTTTCATCTTCAATTCATCTTCATCTGGATCTGGATCATCATCCCTGGATTTGGATCATCAATTGATATAGATCATCATCACTGGATCCAGATCATCATCATTGGATCTAGATCATCACTCGATTTGGATCATCACTGCTGGATCATCATTACTGGATCTAGATCATCACTCGATCTAGATCATCATTGTTGGATCTGGATCATCACGGATACATCATCATTGTATCTGGATCATCACTAGGTCATCATCATAGGTGCTATCTCATGATTCTTCTTGTCATAGGAAGTTCTATAGAGCCGACCCTTTTTCATGCTTGTTGTAGGCCTAGCCTCGATATAGGTCTTCTTCGGCACTTATATCTGACCCTAAGTCATAATGGCCAACACTCACATCTGACCATGAGAGGAACACATCCAACACCATGTCAGAAAGGCACAACACTTACATTCACCAGCATGATAGGACACAACTACTATCATATGTGAAAAGACACAGCACTCACATCCACCAGCATGATAGGACACAACTGCTATTATCTGTGGAAAGGCACAGGACTTAAAATCACCAGCATGATAGGACACAACTACTATCATCTGTGAAAAGGCATAGAACTCACATCCACCAGCATGGTAGGACACACCTACTACCATCTCTGGAAAGGCACAGCACTTACAATCACCAGCATGGTAGGACACACCTATTACCATCTGTGAAAAGGTCAACACTCACATCCACCAGCATGATAGGACACAACTACTATCATCTGTGGAAAGGCACTGCACTTACATCTGATCATGTGGGAACCAATCCTACAGTCACATCAGAATGGCCCTCGGTCCTAGGATGAGGATTCCCGGTAACTGACTAGGTACTTCCATTCAGATAATGGCAATAGACCTTATATCTAATCATGTAAGAACCAATCCTACAATCACATCAGAATGGCTCTCAGCCCTAGGCTAAGGATTCCTGGTAATTGACCAGGTACCCCCATTGAGAGAATGGCAATAGCCCTTATATCTAATCATGTAAGAACCAATCCTATAATCACATCAGAATGGCTCTTAGCCCTAGGCTAAGGATTCCTGGTAACTGACCAGGTACCTCCATTTAGAAAATGGAAATAGCCCTTATATCTGATTATGTAGGAACCAATCCTACTGTCACATCAGAATGGCTCAGCACTCACATCTGACATGGAAGGAACCAATCCTCTCACCATGACAGAATGGCTCATCCCTTACATATGACCATGGAAGGAACCAATCTTCTCACCATGTCAGAATGGCTCATAGACTCGTCACTTCCCCTTGGGGGAAACCTCAATCTAGAGAACACCAAGCTTCTCCCTGAAGTACTCGAACTTCACTCTGGTCATTTCTAGCATAGAATCACATCAAGGTTTATTACGTTCAAGGATAACCTATGAGCTTTTCCAGAACCGATTACATCCGAGGACAACCTACAGGTCTGTTTACATCTGAGCAAACTACGAGCTTCACCAAGATTTATGCTCAAACAACCTGTCTCACCGACTATGCTAGAACTCCCTCTTTCAAGAGATATCGATCTAGATAACATACTGGAGCTTCACTGCTCCTCTCTGCACCATACAAAAATTCAAGTCAGATCAAGCAAATCAAATAGTAGTTTTCAAAAGAAACATACTACCTCTGAAATAGCAAGTGGCAACATCTTTTGCCTCAGCTGTACTCAGCTCCATGCAGGACTCCATCCTGCCAAACCAAGAGATCACACTTGATCCCATACTAAAGTAGCACCTCAAATTTCTCTTCCTATCAGTGGCACTTCCTGCCCAATACGAATCCTCATAACCCTCCAGGTTAATCTTCTGATTCACCTCATACTTGAGCCCATAATCAACTGTACCCTTCAGGTACCTCACTGCATGCTTTGCAACCATCAGGTGAACATGTCTTAATGTGTTCACAACAAAGCAAATATCTAGTCTCATATTTTTCAGGTAAATCATCTAACGATACATCGTGGCATCAACTGACTCTGATGAAGCAACACTCAATAGCTTCAGGTTCGATGCCATAGGTGTGGTCATGGCCTTGCATTCTATCATCCTGAACCTCTTCAGGATCTCTACTACATACTTACCTTGTCCACACCTCCATGCCTAGAACGTAGTGCATCATCCCCAAGTCCTTTATCTTGAACTTGGGAGCAAGTCTTCTTCTTGCAAATTTAATGAGTTCCTCTTTTCTGTCAAGAACAAGTCATCGACATATAACAGGAGCATCATTGGTATTTCTCCTTCAACCTTGAAGCAAAGGTTGGAATCCGCTTTACTCTTAGTAAAGCCTAGATTCATCAGAAATATTTCTATCCTGTCGAACCTCTGGATCTTCTGCAGACACTCCCTCTGAAGTGGAGCATCATTCTCCCTCTGTCTTTTGTACTCTATGCACGGAAACATTCTGTACTGGAGTGACAAGTAGCTTCCTCTGCTACTAATATTCTATGTATCCATCTAGGATCACTGGATACCAAGATCCTCTATCTTGAACTTTTTTCAAAATTTCTTCTTGCACCCATCTGTGAGCTTGTCATCCTCTATAGACTTTCATCTTCAACCTTGTAGCAAAGGTTCAGGTCTTCATCAAGCTCCTCATGTATGTGCCTTCTGAGCTCGTACAAAGCCTTCTTTCATTTGTACACATGATTTTGTCTGTCATGTGTCTTAATTTCTGGTGGCTGCAAATGTATCTTCGTAGTTTATGCCTCGTGCTACAAATATTTCCTTGTATCCCATGATGTTTCTATCTACTGCATTATGGAACTATGAACTTCTCTTCGGGTCTCTATACTACATCCTAGACATCATTCTTCTTGAACCGGTACACTCCTTCCCTTTCTTCTTAGCTACTTCTTTAAAGGTTCTTCATCAATGATGTCGCTCTGCACTGTGTCTGAGATCTCTTCTTTGAAAGTATCGTCATATTATTCTTCATCTTGGATTCTTTATTGAACAGTCATCACTTGTTCTTCGGAACATGTCTCATCCTTCTTTGCTTGTAGGTGATTGTACATGATCTTTCCTACAATTCAAATGCATTTGTATGGTTAGAAACATTTCATAAGGCATATTCATAATGGCAAATTCTTATGCATAAATATATGATCATGCAACTATTTTAGCCAATACAACATTCATCCATATCTCATGAAAACTTTCTAGATGCCTTCCATCTCTACCAGGCCAACACTAATATTGTGCACTAATCCAATATGTCAAAAAAGAGGTTTCATTCTAGATAAGTAGTAATGGAGAGTTGTATAGCACCATGAGCTACTTACCCATCACATGCATATTAGTAGTATATTGTCATTAATGCAAACATTCTATCATGCATAATACATCAACTGAATATAAACAAATGCATAATCAAAACAATATCATGAAATTAGAATTGAATACTTATCTTTATTTGTTTTGTAGGTAGACTCCTTCTTGAGCCTTCAGCTTCATCATCTTCTTCATTCATCATTTCTTATACAAATCTTAAGATTGATAAGAGTTTCTTCAAGAGTTGATTCCTTTGAATTCCTCATCTCTTGAGGGATATTCTTTCGATGGTGAGAGCTTGATCTTCAGTTTCTCCCATCTTATGTTCTTTTATTATGAGTTGAGCTTCTTCTTCTTGTGTGTGCTCTTCCCAGAGTCTGCCAAAAGTAATCACTTCCTTCTGGCACACATTCCTCACATGAATTAATCACATGATCATGGGAGGCCATTCAAGGTGGCTATCACCACTTCTGCATTCTCCACTCTTCTTCTACGGCTACAAGTTGTTCTTTGATTTGAGAGACCCTCGTAAAGTGTGACTATATGGTCTCTACATTCTGGATTTTCACATTCTTCAATTGTTTTCTCAAAGTCATATTTTGTTTTATGTTCTTCCCTTCAAATAGCTTGGTCAAGGAATCAAACATCTGTTTCGGTGTCTTTAGGGAAGGCACTTGTGGTATAAGGTGGTCTGTGATTGAATCATCAATGATATTCTTGGCCTTGACCAAGTTCTTCTTGTGTAAGGCTTTGAGCCTCATCTCCCTCTAGAACTAGAACCTCTCTACTCATGTAGGTGTCCAATTCATTTTCTTTAGAGAGATCATATACTTCCATGGTTGGAAGTTGTCAACTTCACCAAGATTATCATCAAGCTGATGTGAAACATCACTTTTGAAATGAGAACCTCAAATGAAAATAACAAAAGATTAGATCTTACTGATTTGAGGTGTCCGTCCTGGTTCTGGAGCTGGCTGATCTAGAGTTTGTCAGAGAAACCCTAATTTTCAAAACTTGGAATCTTTCAGATATAATTGGATATAAAGATAGATCTCTTCAAGGTCAGCTTTCCAATGTACTCTTTTTCTGAAAGCAGTGGAGGGAAACACCCGGAACAGGAAGCCCTAGTTTTCCAATTTCTTCTGTAGAAATTCCTGATATTGTTTTTGCAGTATCTCTGAAATGTATGCTCCTGTATGTCTGAAACTTTGCACTGAAGTAGCCTCACCTATCCATGTTCGAACACCATAGGTTTCATCAGAATTGGTTTCACCAATTGGTACTTATTATCGTTTTCCCAAGGTGAGCTATTTCAGGACTGTTCAGCATAGCTAAGTTGTATGGACTAACACATATCACTTTTTCCTCTTCTTGCTCTGAAACTTGGACCACAGAAATTAAAGTCCATTCACTTTCTATAACATCTTCAGAAATTTCATTTGGACCTTTGTAGCCCGAGATATAGCAGTTCTCCCCAGGTGTCCTGTTTAGGGATGAATCCCGAAAGAGGCTAGAACCCTAACTTGGAGGAATCATATCTCCTAGAATATAGAGAATATGAGGCTGAAATTTGGACAACGTATAAATAGGGATTTTAAATTCGGCCTGTGAATGTTTCAGCTCCTGGTCCTTCTCCAATCCTGAGATATATCAAATGTACCAAAATTTATCAGTTTTAGTATTTTAGGGTTTTTCCAGCTAGGGGTCAAACTAGGGTTTGAATTTCCCGGAGTTACACCCAACCAAAAATATTGACCCAGGTCTCTAAAATTTTATTTTGATGAGGAGGGAAATCCTATGCTGAGCTCACTCAAAAATTCCTCTTCTATAAGAAGCCCTAATTTCCTGCACCAAAAACTGAAAATGCCCGAAATCGAATTCTGCTTCGACAGAAAGATGTGCCCTTCAATGGAGAGTTAGCCTAGAATAATTTTGCAGATGGATTATGGAGAGAGACCCAAAAATTAAGAATCCCTAGCTTCTGCAGCTGCACAATGTCTTCTTCTCAGGTTAGCTCCGATACCATGTTAGATTTTTATCATTCAAGCTAGCATTATGATCTTAGGATCTTATCTAAGAGAATAACATGCAGAGAAATAAAACACAAGAGACAATGAACACAAATATTTTCCTCGGGGAAACCATAAAAGAGAAAACCCTACAAATTCCTCAGAGATAGAATCAACACCAAAAGTAAAAAACCCAAAACAGTAAGATGATCTCCCAACAGCAATAGTCTCTCTCTTGTCCCAGTAACTTCTCTCTCACTCATGCGCCCCAGTGAGTGAGTGTGTGTATGTTAAATAGATAGGTTCACTCTCTATTTATATTCTTTCATTCACTTAATTTCCACTTTAACATGTCATCCCCACTTAACAATTACTTACTAGATCCGACATCTCTAGGAGAGTCTAATAACCCTAGTGCCCCACAACTGTGGGGACTTTAACCCTTGATCAATAGGAGGGTTACCCACAATGACTTTACATGACTTGTTTACATTATTGAATCTCCTGATAGGAACATCAGGGCATGACATGACTCAAATACATTACAGACACTTCCCAGAATAAACATTGGGGTACAACACATAAGATATACAGGTGAATACATTCCAAAGTTACAATTACATCAACACTATTTATACTAAGCAGATAAGAGGACTAATAAACCAACTAGGTTCAATTTTCCCTACTGCTAGGGCTGACTTGCCTTGGGAGACTCAAAAATACATCTTAATAATACTTTTGTGGGTATTTCTGACACGACTTACAATGGAGTTATTACCTAAAGACTTTACATGAACAAATGCATCAATGACATCGCTAATCAGAGGAACAACATATCCAGAAGGGATAATAAAAATAATAATACAAAATAGAATATCTTTCGCAGTTACATTTCTTTAACACTCCCTCTTAACAAGGAAGGTATTCTACAATACAGAAACACGTCTATACAACTAACTGGTGAATCTATATTGCATAGGAGTTTAAGCAATTACATCAACATCATCACCATCCATGAAACATCGTCATCATGAACATATCTATCGTCATCTCTAGCATCATCTCGAGTATCATCATCTCTAGAATCATCTCAAGCATCATCATCTCTAGCATCATCTCTGGTATCATCTTGAGCATCGTCATCTCTGCCATCATCTCAAGCATCACCTGCACTATCAATATATAAATACTGTGCTAAATCACCCACATCATAATTAAATTTTGGAACATCATCATCTACAATTGAATGTAGGAACGTGTCTGCAAGTGAATGCAGGACCACTCTCCATAAGAGAGTACTATCATTGTATACCATCCTTAGCCTATAATCTCTAGTACCACTCTCAATATAGTGTTCTTGTCTACATGACCATCCTTAGAGAGGACATTGTTGTATGTAACTGAATGTAGATCTCATTCGCAACTAAATGCAGTACCACTCAACATATGAGAGTACTATCGTCTGTAGGACCGTCCTCATCTTATGAGTGCTAGGACCACTCTCAACAAGAGAGTGTTTTTGTCCACAGGACTATCCTCGGAGAGGATACCATTTTCTACAACTAAATCTAGATCCTATCCGCAATTGAATGCGGGACCACTCAACATATGAGAGTACTATCATTGTAGACCAACCTTAGCCTATCAGTGCTAGGACCACTCTCAAGACAGTGTTCTTGTCTATAGAACCATCCTACAAGTGAGTGTAGGATCACTCTCCAGGATAGAGTACTAACATCATAGACCATCCTCATCCTGTTAGTGCTAGGACCACTCTCAAGGGAGTCTTCTTTTCTATGGCACCATCCTACAAGTGAATGTAGGATCACTCTCCAGAAGAGAGTACTATCATCATAGACCATCCTCAAATTTTTATTTCTAGGACCACTCTCAAGAGAGTGTTCTTGTATACGAAACCATCCTATAGGTGAATGTAGGATCACTCTCCAAAAGAGAGTACTCTCGTCTGCAACACCATCCTCAGTCGGTAAGGACTAATACCACTCTCAACAAGAGAGAGTGTTCCTGTCCACAAGACCATCCTCAAGAGAGGATACTATCGTCCACAAGTGAATGTCAAATCTCATCAACATTTGTAGGAACACTGGCCTTTTTTGCACTTCCATCACTGTCATCTCCTAATCAATAATAATATCATCATCACTCCCTCTTTCGAGGGAGGTCCTTTTGAACTACACCAAGATTGTCTTGAAAGTGTTCAAAATTTACACGAGACAAAGTCTTAGTCACCACATCAACAACTTATTCCTCTATAGGAACATATTGGAGCTTCATGACTCCTCTCTGGACCATATCCCATACTTTATGAAACACCAGGTTCTCTGTTAGCTTGATGAAACTCTCCTTGTCACACTAAATTTCAGTTTCATCTATCTCAGCATCAAACAATCCTTCTAATAGTTTTTGAATCCATACTCCTTCGCTACAAGTTGGACATTCTGCCATGTACTCAGCCTCTTTCTGTTAAGCCATGAGATCACACCTGATACAAAAAATATTGAAGTGCTCTTTATGTCTTCAGCACTTCCTCCTTGTATCTACAATGAGTTCATCCTGTCATGCCATCGACATATCTCAGTATTTCTAATTCAAACTTAAGTTAAAGGTTGGAACCCACTTGACTCTTGGTAAATCCTTAGTCCATTAGGAAGTTGTCCATATTGTTGTACCATGTCAAACTCAAAGATCTTCTACAATCACTCCCTCGGGAGCATCATCCTCCCTCTACATTTGTACTCTACGTATCGAAACATTTTGTATTGGACTGATAGGTAGCCTCTTCTTCTACGGATATTCTATGTATCCATCTCAGGTCATTGGATACCAATATCCTCTATCTTAAACTTTGTTGAAAAGTTCCTCTTGCACCCATCTGTGATATTAGTGTCTTCTATAGGCTTCCATCTTCAACCTTTTATCAAGGTTTAATATCTTCATCACTCTAGTTGATTTGCAACCTCCTCATGTAACTGGATGTGCTTATCCATGGGTTCCTTCTGAGCTCGTACAAAGTCATTTGTGCATATGTGTATTTTTGCTTGATATACACTTCTACTTCACTCGAGAGGTGTTTTTGGTTAATGGAGTATGTCATTCCATAGTCTACTCTCTCTTTCTGAGAGAAACCATGAACCTTTCTTTGTATCCCTCTATGTTGTCATCTGCTACATACTTGATCTTATAGATCCACATGGAAGACACTACGGACTTCCCTTCAAGTGTCAGAACCAAATCCTAGACATCATTCCCCGTGATCAAATGGTACTCTTTGATCATAGCTTCTTTCATTTCTCCTTGGCTACTTATTCATAGTTGGAAGGGTCTGCATCAATGATGTCACTCGGCTGTGCCACATAAATAGAGTGTATCTAAGGCATCTTACTTTGTTGGAAGTTTTTTCATACTTTTCTTCATCTTGAATTATCTCTCGTTCCCAAGGTGTTCTTCATCTCTCGAGGTGGATATACCGCTCTCTTTAGATCATGTTATTCTTATATTCTTATGCATATCTTTATTCTTCCATGGTGTCTCTAACCCTAGGAGCTTCATATTCATATTCATGTATATTTATTGGATTGTATCTTCTAATTGAACTGTTGTCACTTTTTCTTCGAAACAAGTCTGATCCTTCTTTTCTTGTAGGTGATTATGCACGATTATACAAGACAAATACATCAGTAGCATGATTAGAAACATTTCATAATGACAAATTCTTATGCATAAAGATATAATCATTCAACTATATTAGCCAATACAACATTCATCCATATCCTGTATAAACACAGTAGCTTTCTAGATGCCTTCCATATCTACCATAACATTATTGAGATTGTGCACTAATCCAAATATGTCAGCAAAGAGGTTTCATTCTAGATAAGTAGCAATGGAATGTTGTATAGCACCATAGGACACTTACCCATCACATGCATATTAGTAGTATATTGTTCATTAATGCAAGCATTCTATCATGCATAATACATTTCCTTGAACATATATATGTACACAACTCAACAATGTTATTTAGGAAACTAGATATATAGGAAATGACAACTCAAATACTTATCTTTATTTGTTTGGTGGCTAGACTCCTTATTAATAAGAATAATTGGATCCTTCTACTTCATCATCTGATTCTGGGAACCTGTATTTGTTTGCTTGGTGGGTGGAATCCTTCTTGATCCTTATGTCCTTGCAAGAATAACTGGAGCCTTCTACTTCCTCATTTGATTCTAGAAACCTGCGTACTGGTTCTGAGTATCACTAACTGCATTCCTTCTTATCCAAATACTGAAATGGAAAAGAGTATGATATTTTTCAGTAGAATTCATGTTCCTCATCTCTTAAGGAATCTTCCTTTTCTTCTGAATATTTTATTAGTTCGTTCATCATCTTCAGCGGTATGAGCATGATTTATTTTTCTTGTTTGACTTCTTGTTGAAGGAACCTCTGTTTCTGGGAAAATATCTAGAGTAGTGTCCCTTCTCATCACAAGTGTAGCATCAAATGTTGGACGGATCTCTTATGAATTCTTGTGTCTTCTATTGTGATGATGGTCCTCCTTCTTACTATGATGTATTCTATAGTAAACTGTGAGAGCTTGATCTTTAGTTGCTCCCATATTCTCCTCTCCCTTTATGAGTCGAGCTTCCTTTTGTGTGCATTCTTCTCATAGTCTTGTTGAAAGAGATCAGCTTACTTCTTGCACATATTCCTTGAATGAATGAATCCCATGATCTTGGGAGGCCATTCAAGGTTGTAATCTCCTCTTCCACTTCGTCGACATTGTCTCCAATGGCTTCTAGTTTCTCCTTGATCTGAGAGATTCTTGTGAAGTAAGATTGAATGGTTTCTGACAATTTCATCTTTACATACTTAAGTTGCGTTCTCAAGATTATATTCATGTTGATGTTCTTTCCTTCATACAATATGTCCATTGCATCGAACACATACTTGGGATTCTTCAAGGATGATACATGTGAGATCTAACGGAGACATAAATAATACTCTTTGACTTTGACTAAGCCCTTCATGTGATTTGTCTTCATCTCCCTCTAGATCTGCAACTTCTTCTTTGACATAGTTTTAGAGGCCATGCTTCTTCAGGTATGAGAAGCACTCTATAGTTCCATGTTTAGAGGTCCATAGTTCCTTCAACCTTGTTCTCAATATTGGTATTGTTTGTCATCATGATTAAAAATGAGAACCTCAAATGGAAATAGAGAGGATAAAACTTACCAATGAGATTGCTTCAACTTGATGCTTCCTTGAAAGATTTTCGGGAATACTGCTTCTGGTGCACCTAGGGTTTAACAGAGAAACCCTAATTTTTCAAATTAGGTATACTTCATATCTGATTGGATAGAAATATGTGCATCCTCAAGGAAAGCTGAGAAACATACTCATTTTCCCAAAACTATGGACAGAACTAAAAAATAACTCATGCCCTAGTTTTCCCTAGCAGTAGAGTTAGGTAAAAAATTAAATATACAAAAAATGAGAATATTATTCCATAGAAATATGGTCCCTCCTAAGGTAATTTTCATAATCCTCCATTTTCAACTAATTGGTGCAAAGAAGTTCCCGGAATAGGAAGCCCTACTTTTCTCCAATTTCTTATACAAAATTTTCTAATCTTGTCTCTACTGTATCTCCGAAGTTCCTACTCCTATGGGTATAAATATTCATCATTGGGTATACTTTTATGTCTACTTTCCAACCCCACATGTTAGAGAATAATTGGATTCTCCAAGTGGGACTTGTGCAAGTTTTTCCCAAGACGATTTTTTTAGGACTGTTTAGTATAGAAACATTGTACGAACTTCCACATGTCATTGTTTCACCTTCGGGGTATGAAACTCTGGCCACATAAACTAGATTTATTTACCTATATGTATCATCTTGCGAAATTTATTTTTGACATTCCTATCCTAAGATATAGCAATTCTCCCTAGGTCACCTATTTGTGACTGTATTTTGTAGGAGGTTGGAACCCTGATTTAGAAGAATCATATCTCCTAAAGTTTAGATATTATGAGGCTGAAACTCCCCCCCAAGGTACAACCATATTTCATCTTATGCATGTCAAATTTTCAGCACCTAATCCTTCTCCAATATCTATTTATAGTAAAAGTCCCAAGATGACTATTTTTTGCTTTCTAGGGTTTTTAATCATGAAACCCTAATCTTAAGTAGATGTCATTGTAGCAGTATCTCGGTTGTACAAAGACTTCTTTCAGGTTGGATATGATATCATGTTAAGTTTTAAATTTTTATGTAATATCTAATAACATTTAGAATCATAACATCATAACCATATACAAAAGGACAATTGAAAGAAAGACAACCACAACCACACAAAAGAACACGGATATTTATCCTGGGAAACCCTCATGGGGAAGAAAACCCAGAAAAAATTCCTTGATATAGAACTCAAATAAGTACAGTGTAAGACCCTAATAATAAGACTTATAAGACCCCAAGAATATTCCTGGATTGCTTCCTCTCTCCCAGATGGACTACTCTTTCTCTCTCTTACGCAATTGTTTGAGTTTTTTGCTTTTCCAAATGAGGGAGGTGCTCTCCTATTTATACTGCTCACTTGAGAGGCCTAATAACTCAACTGGGAAAATTTATCCTTTCTTCCAGGGCCGACTTGCTTTGGAATACTCAAAAATACATTTTAATAATACTTTTGTGGGTACTACTGACCCGACTTACAATGAAGGTTTTACCTCGAGACTTTACATGACCAAATGCATCAATGACATCCCTAATCGGAGGAACAAAATATACGGAAGGGGTAATAACAATAATAATAATAAATATAATATATTCTGTAGTTAGATTTATTTAACACTATGAACTCTTCTGGTTCTTTCATGTAGATTTCTTCTTCCATATCCCCATGTAATAATGTTTCCTTCACATCCATATGCTCTACTTCATGATCAAAAGAAGCAACAATGGAAAGAAGAAATATAATAGAAGTTAATTTTGCAACTGGAGAAAATATTTCACCAAAATCAATTCCCTCTTCTTGATAATATCCCTTTTCTAACAAGCAGGTTGTTTACTTCTCCACTTTACCTTCTGCATTCAACTTCTTTTTAAACAACCATTTTCTTCCAACGACTTTTCTTCCAGCTGGTAATTGGACTAAATTCCAAGCTTCATATTTTTCCAAAGCATCCATTTCTTCAACCATGGCCTTCTTGCAGAGATCACTATCCTCTAAATCAAAAAGTTCCTTCACATTTCTAGGATCATCATCAGTAATAGATAAAGCAAAGTGAGAGTGAAAATCATGAGGGGAATACCTTTTTGGTTTCCTTCTTTCTCGAGATGATCTCCTCAAAACTAGGGTATGAGGTTCTTCTTATTCTAATTCAACTTATTTTGTTGATTCATATTCTTCACCTTCTAACTTAAACTCTATTTTCTCTAGTTCCTTTTCCATTGGAGTCACTTCCTGTCTGGGGACTTCTTTGACCTTTGTAAACACAACATCTCGATTGTAAACAATCTTCTTCGTTACAGGATTCCAAAGCTTATATCCTTTCATACCATATTTATAGACAATAAATATACACTTATTAGCTTTGTTATCCAATGGGATGTCCCTCCCTTGAAAAAACATTAAAAGTGTTGACCTTTCCCAACACCTAGGGGGTCAAAAGATGAATGAATTGATTAACCTAGGGAATTATGCTAAATTATTATTTAGGAGGCATGTACTTAGTTTTATATATTATCATTATTAATTAATGTGCAAATAAATATGTGGAAATAAGTTTCCATGTCAGGAGGGCGCACTTGGGAAAGACAACTAGCCTAGGGATAGTTAGAAACTGTCAAAGGACTGACAAAAGAAAGCAGACAGAAAGAGGAAAAGTACCAAAAGCCAATAAAAAACAGTCAGACACAAAGAAGGAAACTTTGGGGCTAAGGAGGGAACAGTTTCCATTTAGAGGTTCAGTCAAAAAATCAGAAAGTGCAGAAAATTTGTCATAAGAAAAAGCAGGAAACTCTAGGCCTAAGGAGGGTGCAGTTTCCATTTAGGGGGTCAGTTACAAAAGCTGAAAGTGTAGAAAAGTTGTCATAAGCAAAAGAAGGCAACTTTGGCATAAGGAGGGTGTAGTTTCTAATTTGAATTAAAGTTTGTTAATAGGGAAAAATATCTCTTGTCTCATACATGTTATTTTCTCAAGGACAAAACACCATGTGGATAGGGTTAGGGTTTAGCAAGTGGTAACTTGTTCAACAAGTTATTGACTTGCTCAACAAGTCACCCAAGTCACCCAATTCTTATTTAACGATACTTATAAATCCATTTACCATTTTGGTTGATGATTATTTTGGTGTTGATGAAGATAATGCTTCCTTACTGAGTGATGTGCCTTAGTCTCCTGGGAGATGCACCCCACGTCCCTTTCCCCTTCTCTTCTCCTTCCCCTTTTCTATCTTAGTGCATGTGACTCTGAGATAAGGAGGAGCTAATAAAGTTCAATTAAAATTCTGTAGCTTATATCTACTCATTTTTATTTGTATATGACAGTAATGTTCTGTCCCATAGAGATTTCATGTTAAAATTCTCACGAGAAGAGATTTATCTGCCCATCTAGTGGGGTTTTTGACAATTTAATGTAATAAGAATGAACTAATGTCCATGGAAGAAGTATTAGATGATATTATGTGTTAAAAAATTATATATTAGTCTCTTTAATAATTGGTTAGCATGTCTGAATGGAATTTGGTTCGAAACTCATCAATTTATGCACATCCTGCTAGTTGACTAGGAAAAATATACTAGTTTTACAATTTTCTTCATTATGGAAGTTTTATGCATCCAAATTTCATTTTGAAAGTTGTTTTAGGAATTAAACTCACTCTAGTACCTATCCCAGCCCTTAGACAGTGATTTATTTGAGGTCATACAATGTTTGGATAGTTGTCCTTGCATAGGGAATCCCTGGTCCAAAACTGCTAGTTTTGCCCAAATTGTTCCAAACAACCACAAAATTCCAGAAATATGATGCTTGATGATAGTGAATGATCCACAATTTTTCCCATTGAAGAAAAAAATGGATCATTCCATTCCTCCTCCAGAAATAAGATACAAAAGCAACAGTCAGCAGATCAGAAGAAGACGAAAAGGTTCACATGCACAGTCCGAGGATGTTGATGCAAAGAAGAACCATGATTCTACATGGATTCTCCATAGAGCTTCAAATTGCAGAAAATTTACAATTTTTTACCCAAAGAGGAAAATTTCCTCTTAAGTATAGCTTGGTTTCCTGATTCAGTGCTTATTTTGAGGTGGGGCGGGGGAGTTTCCCATGAGGTTTTCCCCATTTTCCTTAGTTTATTAAGTTGAATGGATGTGAAATTTATTATTAGTTTCATGGTTGGGTGACCCAGAAGCATGGGAGTAGGCTTCAACGGAGCTGATTCTAAAACCTAAATTTTCCCTGATTTACATGTGCTAGGGAAGGTACTTTCTCTGTCCTAAATTACCCTTGGTCTCTTCATTAACCCTCTTCCAAATTACCCCAACTTTATCAATAATTCACATATTTTCCCTTGCATATAAAGTGGTTAAATTTACTACACAACTCTAATTGCACACATCAATTAATAATCATATCAGAGTTAGTATTATGATCTGAATATCAGATCAGGGATATTACAGTGGTATCAGAGTTAGTAAATCACTTATTTTCCCTTGCATCTTAAGTGGTTAATGTTACTGCAAAACTATGATTTCACACCTCAATTAATAAATAAATAAGAGTTAGTATTATGATATGAATATCATATCAGGGATATTACATCCAACTTTCTCCTTTTCTCCTTTGGAACATGTACATAAGCATCACAACCAAAAAATTTCAGATGCTTAATAGAGGGTTTCTTACCAGTCAATATGTTAGGATTATATAATCCTCCCTTTTCCATATATAGTCTATTTGATCATCTTGTCTAACTTAGTGAGACATTATTACTATACTAGAGTTTGGGGAACACATATAGAGGTTAACTACCACTTACTGCATGCGGATGCATGAGTTAATGTGCCTCTGAGACCAACCCCTACATTATAGGAGCCACTCTAAGTGCCACCAGCAGCCTCCATCAATATATTGTGGTAGGTAGGAATTTATGCTGAGTCAACCTCCAGTTACATTCAGTTATATCACTCTAAGTTAGTCTAGTGCCAGTTTTTCATGGTCTCATGGGGAAGTGGCACCTTTTTCCACCTACCTCGTCAGTTTAACTGGTTTAACTAGTTTAAATAATTGTAATACTGATTTAGACATCAGGAGTTATACTAGTGGCTCCCATGCAGTGATTTAGACACTCTCAGTTAGCCAGTCGATCAAGTTTAGTTTGTAGATTTTAATATTATCCACATGATTCGAATTCTCCTTATTGTAACACTATTGTATACTGCTAGGAATAATGAAGATTAATGTTGTAATTAACTGATCAATTCTTATCAGATTTTATCTCAAATTTGTCTTGTTCAGTGTACATAATTCCTGATATTCCACTGCACAATTATACCTTTCAGTTGCTCTCATTTTCCTGTAGATCAATGGTTCAATAATTTAAAATGGTATCAGAGCCTTGTCCAGGCTAGCTACAAGTCTTTTCCAATCTCCATTATACACCAGAAGTAGTTGAGTTTCCACATAAATCCTGGAATGATAGCCTTGCTCCCTCCTAATTTTGTTCGGAGAATTCTATTCATGTGTGATAGACTCTGAGAAAGTGTACATGTCGAGGTGGAAAGGATTGAAAATGACATGATTGTGAATTGATTTGGGTTTTGCAGCGTTATTTGCAGATACCTATGTAGCTTCTTGAGGAATTGATTGTTTTAGCATACAGAAAGATGGATTCTTCAGCTCTCATACCCCGAATCCTTACACCCTTCAACTACATTGATTGGAGGGAAGATATACAGGTATCCTTTCACAAGTTTGGTCTGTTTAGGATGACAATAGGTAGAGAAACTGAGCCCCAATAGTATGTTGAGAAGAAAAATTTTTTGAATCAGCTTTATAAGGCCTTCGGCTTCATGTGCACTCATATCTCCTGGGATCGTTTGTTCTATCTTGAGGGACTTCAGACTCCGAAGGAAGCTCAGGAAAATATTCAATCTTTGTTTGGAGAACAAGATTATCTTTGAGGGCATATATTGGAGAATGAGATCATTTCTTTACATCCCAGCAGTTTTGAATCTATTCAGCAATTGTTTACAAAATGCAAGTCACTAGTACTGCAATGCAAACAATGTGGATTAGAGAGGAAAGATGAGCATCTTGTGGTGTTAGTGCTGACCAATCTTGGCTCAGAGTACTCAGTATTTTTCTCTACATTCCATTCAGGAAGAACTTCCATCCCTAATTGAAAGATGCCTTCTCTAGATGCTTTTGATGAGTCCTTAATACAAGAGCAAGACAAATTGGTTCAAATGGGAGTTCTTCGAACCTCCAAGAACCTAGCACTCTTAGTGACATACTCAAACAATGTGCAACAAAGAGGGAAGAAAAAAGGGAAGGATATCAAAAACACTTATTTGAATCCAAAGGAGAATCAAATATCTTCCAATGAAGCCTCTGGTTCCGAGAAAAAGAAGAAATTCGAGAAGACTATATGTCCCTACTGTATGAGAGGCTTTCATCTAGAGAGCCAGTGCATGAAGAAGAACATCGACTAGCTGTCAACACTCCTTGAATAGAACATTATTTCTCTTCCACAAAGAGTAAATAAGTCTAATGTTGGATAACTGATGGAAGATCATGAGAGGTGCCATGTCTTGAAGGAAAGCCTCACTCAAAGGAAGGATTATTTGATATATTTTGTAGCATCCAGACACATGGTTTCATCCAGGGAATATTTCACCACTCTCACTCTATCAGGAGGACCTAGCATTGATATGGGGGATAATTCACGGATCCCAGCAGAAGGTATAGGTTCTATTAAAATCCAACATGGTGAGTTCAAAAATTTACTCTATATGCCCTCTCTTGTAGTAAATGTGTTATATGTTTATCAGATGACACATACTAGCTCTCCAAGGCAAGTTGTATTTGGTCCTGACTCAGTGGAGATCTCAGATATCTCAACTAGGAATATTATAGCGAAGGGTGTTTCAAACCATGCCTCCAAGGCATATGAATTCTCACACTTTTTTCCATACTTAGCTCCAACACAATCTCAACAGCCATTCGAAAAGGGAGGTATAAACTCGCATACATCTCCATTTGCATATAATGATATGTTGTCTAAGATTTCAGTTTCAGAAGATGAGGAACAAGATCAGCATGATCTTGATATTAAGATTGTACCTCAAGATGATCTAGCTCCTATTCTGAATCAGAAGCCTAAATAGGATAAAAAAACTCATTGAAGTAGTTGGGAATGATGTTGGGTATCCAGATGATAGAAGAAAAATGAGGTCCCAGTATCAGAATGATTATGTTGCACTCTCTCACACATCTTCGCTACCTACGGAGTGGTACATCAATATTCCAAGAAGATGTTACTTGATGATAGTTAAAGATCCACAATTTGGCCCACTGAAGAACAAAATGGATTATTCCATTCCTCCTCCAGAAAGAAGAGACAAAAGAAACTTTCAGCATATCAAAGGAAGATTAAAAGGTTCACATGCAGAGTCCCAGGATGTTGATGCACAAAATAACAATGATTCTACATGGCTTCTCCATAGAGCTGCAAATTNGGGGTGGTGTTCCCATGAGGTTTTCCCAATTTCCCTTAGTTTATTAAGCATCTTTTAATTCTTTTAGATTGTATGGGTGACTTTTGGCATAGTTCCCAAGGCCCAAGTTCTCCAAGTTAGGGTTAAGGGGGGGTGTTAGGATTATATAATCCTCCCTTGTCCATATATAGTCTATTTTATCATCTTTTCTAACTTAGGGATACATTATTATTGTACTAGACTTTGGGGAACACATATAGAGGTTAACTTCCACTTATTGCATGTGCATGCATGAGTTAGTGTGCCTCTGGGACCAATCCCTACATTATAGGAGCCACTCTAAGTGCCACCAGCAGCCTCCATCAGTTGGTTGTGGTAGGTAGGAATTTATGTTGATTCAACCTCTAGTTAGATTCAGTTAGATCACTCTCAGTTAGTCTAGTGTCAGTTTTGCATGGTTACATGAGGAAGTGGCACATTTTTTCACCTACCTAATCAGTTTAACTAGTTTAACTAGTTTAATTGATTGTAAGACTGATTTAGACATCTAGAGTTAGACTAGTGGCTCCCATGCAGTGATTTAGACACTTTAAGTTAACAAGTCAGTCAGGTTTAGTTTGTAGATTCAAATCGTATCCATATGATTCAAACTCTCCTTATTGTAACACTGTTGTATACTGTAGGGAATAATGAAGATTAATGTTGTAATTAACTGATCAATTCTTATCATATTTGTCTCAAATTTGTCTTATTCAGTGTGCATTGTTCTTTATATTCCACTGCACAATTATACCTCTCAATTTCTCTCATTTTCCTGTAGATCAATGGTTCAACAATTTAACACCATGCCTCTTATGGAATTTGATCCATCAATGCTGATGTGGGTGACTGAATTACCAAGTAACATGTTGTCTCCACTGCTTCTACCCAAAATTATTGTCCTATCCCAGCACTACTTAGCATGCTCCTTTCCTTTTCCATCAACATCATATTCATCCTCTCAATAACTCCACTTTGTTGAGGTGTGTATGGAGTAGATGTATTCCTTTATATACCGCACTTCTTACAAAAGTCCTCAAATTCAATCCAGCAAAACTCTCCACCATTATCTATCATCAACACCTTTATTTTATTTTCTGACTGATTTTCTACAAGAGCCTTAAATTCTTTAAACTTAGCAAATACTTCAGATTTATTTCGAAGGAAATAGATCCATGTGCTCCTTGAGAAATCATCTATAAATAAAACATAATACACATATTTTCCTAATGATGGAGTAGGAAGAGGTCCAAATGAAAATCTTACTCGATTTTGTTTTTCATATATGCAATGTTCACATAAATCAAAATCCAGAGTTCAATCAATTATACCTTCAACCATACCTTTATCTTGTAATTCTCAAAGACCCTTTTCTCTAATATGCCCCAATATTTGATTCCATAACATTTTCTTTCCTCTTGATGCAATCAGGGTTCTACCATATTTACTTCCTTCCTCAAGCACAATAGAATTGTTACATTCATCAATGATGGTTCTTCCCAATAGTTTGTATAGATTTTCATATCAAACTCCCCTCATCAATACCATTGATCCTTGAACCATTTTGCAGCCACCATCTCTACACACGGTCTTTACACCTGCAACATCCATATTTCTGAGAGATATCAAGTTTCTTTCTAGATTTGGAATCTGTAGTACTCCGGAAAGAGTTCTAATCCTTCCATCCTTCAGTTTTAGCTTGACTCTACAACATCCAATGATACTGGTCAGTGAATCATCTCCTCCATTGTACTTTATGTATTCACAGAACCACTCCCTGTGAGGGGTCATATGACATGGTGCACCTAATTCAACCAACCATATATCACGTTCTAAATGATTACCCATGGAATCTAGGTATGAATCCCCTCCTTCTTGTAAGGGGGTCTTCACTTCTGTGGAAGGCGTATCCTCATATCCCTTTTCTTTCTCAGCATTCTTAGATCTGAAATCTTGTTTATAGTGCCCATCTTTACCACATTTCCAGCACTTCCTTATTCTTTTTCTTGGGGATTTAGATATACCCTTAGATTTAGATCTCCCCCCAAATCCTTTAGTTTTATTTCTCTCCCGGAGGTGACCTCTGACATACAAGGCATCCATACTATGATAATCCATTGTTTTCCACCTCATCTCTTTTGATCGTAGGGATGATACTATTTCATCAAATTTGAAGGTCACTTTGCTAGCACTACCTATTGAAATAATTAGGTTGTCCTGGGAACATGGAAAAGAACACAATAATGTAATACATTTATCTTCTTTAGCCATTTTGATACCAACATAGTTTACATGACTTACCAGAGTATTGTATACAACCAGATGCTCTGTTACAGTGTCATCTTCATCCATTCTAAGGTGAAATAGTTTCTTTTGTAGAAAAAACTTGTTCGCAAGGGATTTTGATTGATACAAACTCCCTAGTTTCCCCCAAAGATTTACTGCACTATCTTCACCAGTTACATTCAATAGCATAGAGTCTGATAAGAACAATCGTATTGTACTCCTTTCCCTTCTTTCTAGATTATCCCAATCATCTTGTGACATTGCAACGTCTTTAGTACCCAGATCCACAACAATCCATTATTCTCGATCTACAAAAAGATCCTTCATTTTGAGATTCCATAGCTCAAAATTCTGATCGTTAAATTTCTTGAACTACTCGACATTCTCTTTCAATGCACAAATCAACACTACAAATCTCCCACTAAACCAAGGTTTATCACATACCCAAGATCTATCAACCGCGTCGAACACTCAACAACAAAGGTGTCCTGCTGATGCCAATAATAGAGCTCTGATACCATGTGTAAGTTTTAAACATGTTGAGAGAAGAAAATAATACAAATTATTTAAGCAAAACATATATTACACCAAAGCATTCACATCTAAACATAGAGATTTACCCTGGAAACCCTTAACCGGGAAAACCAGCAAACCTTGGAGCCACACCTCCAATTTTCTCATAATCATTTGAATCCCTCACAATACAATATAGGTATTTTGTATCCTCCAATGCCCTAATCTGTTAACCCAGATTAAGAAAATAGACCCCATTCCCGTAACCGAGATTAAATTACATATTTTTAGAAAAATCCAAAAACATCTAAAAATAGCCAAAACATCCAAAACTAGCCAAAAAATTCGATCATTTCCGACATCAAAAATGACCAGCCTCTGAGTTGTGTTTTTATAAAGGTGTCGATAGGGATCGACAGACGTAGCACTAAAATATGCACCTCCCCTCCACATCACATGCAAAGAATATAACATATGCCCAACAATCTCCCACTTGTTTTTTTCTTTGCATAACAATGAGTCCTGTACAAATAAAGTAATAGGTTCAGGGCATCAATGCCCATAGATTCTCTACACCAAGGAAACTTCTTTGTACTGATAGAACTTGTTAATGAGTCTACAACAGTTTTCAAGGTGTCAACCTTCTCCGGCAACACCTTCTTGTCTTCAACCATATCTCTCACAAAGTGATATTGCACATCAATATGCTTTGTTTTAGTATGATAAGCAAGGTTCGTTTCCAGTAATATTGCACTTTGGCTATTGCAATCTAATCTTACATATTTCTGTACAAACCCAATACCTGAACACAATCTTTGCAACCATACAACTTCTTTGCTTGCATGAGTGGCTGCCATGTATTCATCTTATGTAGTTGATATTGCAACTACAACTTGGCGCATTCTCATCCAACTGATAGCCCCTCCAAATAGGTTGAACACATACCCACTTGTAGATCTTTTGCGATCAAGATCTTCAACCCAGTCTCCATCAAAAAATCCATGTACATTTATTACTTTGTATGGTCCAAGTCTTCCTTGGTAGCAGATTGCATAATATTTGGTGCCACACAAATATCTAAAGACCCTGTTTACAACTTTCCAATGCTAATTTCTTGGTTTTGACATAAATCTGCTCAAAACTCCCACTGGATGAGCAATTTCATGTCCGGTACAAACCATTGCATACATCAAACTACCAACTACACTGGAAAATGGAACTCGTGACATATCTTCTTCTTCTTCCTATTTCTTGGGACAACACTCTACAAATAACTTCATACCTACAAGAATAGGAACATTGACTAGCTTACTTTCATGCATGTTAAATATCTATAGTACCGTCTTAGCATATTTTCTTTGATTTAAACATATCATCATGTTTGCATGATCTCTTCTTATCTCCATTCCCAGAATGAAGTTTGTGGCACCGATATATTTCATATAAAATTTGGAGGACAACTGAGACTTCACCTCCTTTATAACATCTTTGTTGTTTCCAATGAACAACATGTTATCAACATACAGTACTATCTTAATGAAGTGATCACCAAATTGTTTGGAGTATACACAGTGATCATCTTTGCTTTTCACAAACCCCAATCCAATTATGTATATGTCAAACTTTTGGTACCACATCCTTGGAGATTGTTTTAGACCATAAAGGGACTTCTTTAGTTTACATACCATCTCTTTCTTCCCTTTACTATGAGCCCTTCTAGTTTTTTCATGTAGATTTATTCTTCTAGATCCCCTTGTAAGAACGTTGTATTCACATCCATCTGCTCTACTTCAAGATCAAAAGCAACAGTAATAGAAATAAGAAATCTAATAGAATTAATTTTGCAACTGGACAAAATATTTCACCAAAATCAATTCCCTCTACTTGAGAATATCCCTTTGCTACCAAGCGGGATTTGTACTTCTCCACTTTACCTTCTGCATTCAACTTATTTTTAAACAACCATTTTCTCCCAACTAATTTTCTTCCAGCTGGTAACTGGACTAGATTCCAAGCTTCATTTTTGTCCAAGGCATCCATTTCTTCAACCATGGCCTTCTTGCAGACATCACTATCCTCTAAATCAACAACTTCCTTCAAATTTCTAGGACAATCATCAGTAATAAATAAAGAAAAGTGAGAGCAAAAATCATGAGGGGAATACCTTTTTGGTTGTGTTCTTTCTCGAGATGATCTCCTCAAAACTAGGGTATGAGGTTCTTCTTCTTCTAATTTAACTTCTTTTGTTGAGTCAGATTCTTCACCTTCTAACTCAAACTCTATTTTCTCTGGTTCCTTTTCCATTGGATTAAGTTCGTGTTTGGGGACTTCTTTGACCTTTATAAACACAACATCTCGACTGTAAACAGTCTTCTTAGTTACAGGATTCCAAATCTTATAGTCTTTCATACCATATTTATATCCAATAAAGATACACTTCTTAGCTTTGTTATCCAACTTTCTCCTTTTCTCCTTTGGAACATGTACATAAGCATCACAACTAAAAACTTCCAGATGCTTAATAGAGGGTTTCTTACCAGTCCATACCTCTTGTGTAATTTTATCAATCAATTCTAATGTGGGTAATTGAATTACCAAGTAACATGTTGTCTCCACTGCTTCTCCCCAAAATTATTGTCCGATCCCAACACTACTTAGCATGCTCCTTGCCTTTTCCATCAACGTGAAATATCCCAAACTAATATTTTCTTTTTTTGTGTGTATTGTAGATGGCTAGTAGCCTTATGCCTCATTAGAATATGAAAGTAAACCCTGATCTCTGTATGCATGCATTTGCATGTAGATCTATGCCCTAGATAATGCTAAAATTCTAGAAAGTAGGAGGAATTAATGCATGTACATACCAGTATGTAGATCTGTTGATGATGAAGAGCATGGTCCCCGCATGCAAGAATTGTGATGGAGAAATAAGGAGTTAAGCCAAATCATCCTCCATAGATAAGTGCTCCCTCCACCAAAGCTATAGACGCTCCTCAATAATAAATACTCCACCGATGAAGACCCAGATGAGGTGCAATAGGGTTATAGTGCCCTTCTGGAAATGATGGAAGTAGCATGCAGAAGAAGAAGTGGCTCAATATCCCACAATGAATGTATCCTCCTCCAGGAAGTTTCCCATATAGAAATACGTCCTCCAAATAGTGATGAATGCTAATAACTAGCTTGAAACTCAAGCTGAGAGGCCCTTTTCTAGGGAAGGGTGATGAGGGTTCTAAGAGGAATAGAAGCAGCATGCAAAAGTTTTTTCCTATGTAGGGAGGAATGGGAATAGGTATGTCTCTGACCAAGGTTCCCACGGTATTATAGCAAACCCCTCCAATTCAATGAATAATCAATCTCTCAAAGAAACTACTGAATAGAATGTGATGATGAAGTAGTGATGAATCTGGATGATCCAACCTGATGATGAACTAGAGTAGATAGATTTCGCTGCCAAAATACACCATTTAGTTGAGCATGCACTCAACCCCAACTTAGCTCATTGAGCTCTCCAATTCGAATCCTCAAATCAATAATCATATATGTCTATTTCTCCATTCACTTTACCTTTCTTTTATAACTTCCAACTGCAAATAACCTAACTTTTGACCTAATTAGGTCATTTTAACTTCTAATTTGTAGTTGACTTGTATGTAGATGCCTGGAGACTCAATCAGGTGCATGCATCATGAAATAATGTTCATATGTCATGCATACAGGCGGCATTTGGCTCTAGTGGCCCCCGCCTACCCAATGATGATATAATATTGATGCCCTAGATCTTCTTATATAGCATCAATCCACAGCTGATCCCTTGACTGTCAGTTCCTGCTAAAACCTATGGGATCATATAGGTTGGAAGGTTGGTCCTGAATGCCAAAGAAGAAGAGGACATTACAATCCTCCCTGCTTGAATTTTCTTGTCCTCGAGCAACTGTAAAGTTGGGTGCCGTAATACCTGTTCTCCCTCCCAAGTGACCCCCTCTATAGGAAAATATTTCCACTGAACCAAGTAGCCTCTGATGATTTTGTTCCTCAGTTTCTACTCTCACACCTCTAGGATGCGCTCAGGAATCAGAATCAATTTCCCCTCACCATCAAGGGGGGCCAGCTCGGAAGATGTAACAATCTGTTGACCAAGTGCCTTCTTGAGGTTGGAGACATGAAATACATTGTGAATATTGCTCTATGCGGGTAGTTCTACCTCATATGCTACCTCTCCAACCTTCCGGATTATCTTGTATGGACCATAGAAGTGAGGTTTGAGTTTTTCCTCTCCTTTCTTTTTAATAGATGATTGTCGATAAGGTTAGAGGCGTAAAAAAATAGGGTTTCTTACATCAAACTATGCTCGAACCTGTGTCGGTCCACATATATATTTTGTTGATTCTGAGCAGCTTGTATGTTTTCCTTGAGTATCTTGAGGATATCTTGACCCTCCTGAATCCACTCTTTAGCCTTGGGGGCCCTGCTATCGCCGAATATCTGGTCTGCAAAAGTGGAAGCATCATACCTATATAGAGCTCAGAAAGGGGTCATCCCAATGGTCATATGGTGGGTGGTGTTGTAACAATGTTTACCCAAGTGTAGCCATTTGATCCATGTCCTCTGCTGACCTGCTATGTAATTTCTCAAGTATCCCTCAATCCACTTATTAACAGTCTATGTCTATTCGTCACTCTATGGATGATAACTTGTGATCATGGCTAAATCTGTCCCCACTAATAGGAAAATATCTTACCAAAAGGATCCCGTGAATTTGTTGTCCCTATCACTGAGAATGGTCTTGGGTAGCCCATGGAGTCTAAATACCTCTCTGAAAAATAGTTATGTTACCTGTGTTGTTGAATAATCTAAAGGAATGGCAAATAAGTGAGAGAACATGGTCAATATGTCCACCACTACATTCAAATAGTCTCTTCCCTAAACCTTGGGCAGCCCAGTAATGAAGTCCATGGAGATGCTCTCCCACTTCTACTCTGGAATAGGTAAGGGTTGTAATAAACCAGTCGGGTAGGTGTGCTCTATTTTTTTTTCTGTTGGCACAACCTGCACTCTCTCACATGTTGTATCACATCATTCTTGAGGCCCTTCCATGAGAACCTTTCTCTAATCTGTCTACAGTTCTTGAGAAACCCCTGATGCCTTGCTAATGGTGAATCATGCGGTGCCTGCAAAATATTCTTCTTGAGGGAAGACTGAAACTAAGAAGATTATGTTCTTGTATTATATTATGTCATCAATTACCTGGTACCTATCATCCTGAATCTGTCCATCCAATAGCTCACAAGCAAACTTATCTTTGGAGTACTCAACCAAAATATTAGATCTCCAATATGATGAGATGCTCATAAGGGATAAAGAAGTTGGTCGTCTGGAAAGTGCATCGGCCACTACATTGTTCTTTCCCTTTACATACTCAATCTCAAAGTCATAGGCCTGAATTTTGCTTACCAATTTATGTTGCCTCTCATTTAGCTCTTTCTTCTCTAGGAAGTATTTCAAGCTATTGTGATATGTCATATATCAAATAGTGGTGCTCATAGTCTTTGAGCTTCCTACTCTCAAATGAAAAGGGGTAGTTGTTCTGCATCAAAATTTCCCCAATTCCCTCTCCTGAAGCATCACATTCTAACACGAAGGGTTGAGAAAAGTCTGGTAGAGCTAATACTGGGCATGAACTCATTACCTTTTTCATTTTCTTGAATGTATTTCATGTTGTCTCCAACCAATTGAATGCCCCCTTCCTGGTAAGATATGTGAGGGGTGTGGTCATCTGTGAGAATCCACTAACATACCTCCTGTAGTAGGTGCAAAGGCCCAAAAATCCCTTTAGTTCTGTCAAATTTTTAGGTGTAGGTGTTGATGAAATTGTAACTTCGGAATGTATTCACTTGTATTTCTTATGTATTGTAACCCGATGTTTATTCTGGGATGTACTTGAATCATGTCATGTTCTAATGTTCCTATCGCGAGGTTCTATAATGTAAACAATTCATGTCAAGTCATTGTGGGTAACCCTCCTATTGATCAAGGGTTAAAGTCCCCACAGTTCCGGTGCACTAGGGTTATTAGACTCACCTAGTGAAGTCGGCCCTAGTTGGGTTTAGTTAAGTCAGGAATTAGTATAAATAGAGAGATAGCCTATCTATTTATCACACACTCACTCACACTCAGTTGTAGTGCATAGCTGAGGTAGAGAAAGAAACTGGGGTAAGGAAGAAAGAGGTTACTACTGTCGGGATATCATCTTACTTTTTTGGGGTTTTACTTTTGGTGCTGATTCTATCTCTGAGGAAATTGCGGGGTTTTCTCCATTTATGGTTTCCCCTAGGAAAAACATTGTTTTCATTGTCTCTTTTTTTTATTGTTGTGCTTGTTGTTCTCTCAGTTAAAGATCCTAATGTTATGCTAGCTTAATGTTAAAAATCTAACATGGTATTAGAGCTAACCTGAGAAGAAGACACTATACAGCTGTGGGAACTAGGGCTTCCTACTTTGTGGATCTCTCTCCACAAATTTTCAGCAAAATAAGGTTGGAATAACTCTCCTCCCTAGGGTGCATCTTTCTGTCGAAGCAGAACCCAATTCTGAGGTTTTTCAATTTTGGACCCGACACTGCTGCCAGAAATTAGGGCTTTTCACAAAAGTGGAATTTTTCAGTGAGCCCAGGACTAGATTGATCTCCTCCCCAAAATCGAAGTTAGGGATCAAGATCAAAGCATTTGGTTGGATAGAACTGTGGAAAAGCAAAACCCTAATCTGCACCTGAACCGACACTACAGAATTTCAGCTCCAAATCCAGATCTGACATCTTGACCTGGTAAGATCTAAATATTTTGTATTTCCATTTGAGGTTCTCAGTTAATATGTCTCATCATATCAAGCTTGATGAAAATCCTGAGGGAGATGATAACTTCTGATCCTGGAAGTATAGGATCTCCCTGGTCCTGGAAGAAAGTGAGTTGGACTCCTATATCAGTGAGGATGTTCCAGTTCCAGAGGGAGATGAGACTAAGTCCTTACACAAGAAGAATATGGTTATGGGAAATAGGATCATTACTGATTCAATTAAGGATCACCTCATACCATAGGTGTCCTCCCTAAAGACACCTAAAGCTATGTTTGATGCCCTAACCAAATTGTTTGAAGGGAAGAACATAAACCGGAAGATGACTCTGAGAAACCAACTGAAGAATGTAAAGATACAGAATGCAAAGACCATCTAGTTTTACTTTACAAGGGTCTCTCAGATCAAGGAATAGCTGGAAGCAGTAGATGAAGAAGTGGAAAATGCAGAGATTGTAATGACCACCTTGAATGGTCTCCCTAGATCATGGGACTCCTTTAGTCAAGGAATATGTGCCAGAAAGAAGTTAGTCAAATTCAGTAGACTATGGGAAGAATGCTCTCAAGAAGAATCTCGGATAGCAGCTCGAGAAGAGAAGATGGGAAGTGAATATAAAGCTCTCATAGTTCACTCCAAGAAAGGCAGAAGAAACTCTCATCACTCTAGAGGTAAGAACTTTCACCATAAAGATAACATTAGAAAGGACTTATCTAAATTAAGATGATATACATGTGATGAAAGAGGACACTTTGCAAAAGACTGTCCTAGAAACAAGATTAACTCTCATAAGAAGGGAAACAAGAGAAGACATCATGCTCATGTTACAGAGGATGATGAACCTTTCAAAAAGAGAACCAAATATGAAAGTGAATATTCTTCTAGTGATAAAGAATATGTTTTGATTTCTGCTCTCATAGGAAACATTACTCACGGAAGCAATTATTGGCTTATAGACAGTGGGGCTTCCAAACATATGACAGGATTCAAGGAATCCTTTGTGAAACTCTCAGAACATGAATCACCTCACAAGGTGAAGCTCGGAGATGACTACCAATATCCAATAAAAGGTAGTGGGGAATCCTCCTATAAGCTAGACTCTGGAAAGTCTATGAAAATGAAGGAAATATTGTTTGTACCATGACTAAAGAAGAACCTCCTATCCATATCTACATTAGATGCAAAAGGCATGAGGGTTGCATTTATAGATGGCCAAGTTATCATGTGGCCAAAGGGAAAGACTATTGATGATGCAGTAGTGATTGGGGAACAAGAAGGAGGTCTATACAAATTGAAGGGCCATCTAGAACAAGCATTAGTCCATGACACAGTAGAGCCAAATGAGCTTTGGAATAGAAGGTTTGCACATGTGCATTACAGAGCACTACCACTTGCAAGAAAAGTTGTTGAAGGTCTTCCAGAAATTCAAGCAAAACATGATGGGGTCTGCAAAGGATGTGCGAAAGGAAAGAACACAAAGAAGACATTTCCAAGTAGCGAGAGCAAAGCAAAAGGAATCTTGGAAATCATCCACTCTAATGTATGCTGTCACATACCCCAATTTTGTAAAATAATGTTAATTGTTTTAATTTGATTTCCTAAGACATTATGTTAAATTTAATGCTAAGTAGGAACTGATGACTCAACAGAGTCAAAAGAAGTGGAATGTAATTCTGAATATTTTATTGTTAATAAATAAAAAGTGAAGACAAACATCTTGGGAGAGCTGTTAATAAGAGTGTTACTGGTCAAACTGGTGGAAGGAACTAGGTGGAGAGCAAAAGACAAGTGGCAGCATCCTCAAACACTTCCTAGGTTGCAGCTGAAAACTTCCCTACATTTGGGGTCATGATCCCCCAAGAAAGTGGGATCAGAGTAGGTGGCTCAATAAATGACAACTAACCCAAAAAGACCTAGGCAATCTTTTAAAAAGTACCCAATGTAGAGAGCTGAGGCTGCTCAGATATTTTCCAAGAGAAGAATCATTCAGGAGGAATGCTATTCAAGGAATTCATTGGGGAAAAGGGAAAACTGTAAGGAAGGTGTTTTGAGAGATAATCTGCAGTAAATTGGTTTGATACAGCTTGCTAGCTGAGAGAACTTACTGATAAGTTCAGGATTGGTATTGAGTCTGAGGACTGATACTTGATTATTGTTGCACCTAGTTCCAGCCAGGGAGACCAGCGCAAGCTCGGGGGTCCTGAGGAGTCGCTGTTTGAGCGCTCTCCAAGAGTTGGTAGGGAGGAACGGCCTCCCATTGTTGTTGTCGTCCAAGCTCAAGAACAGGTTATGTCATCTATTAATCTTGGTTTTAATATCTGTGTATGATTGAATGTTATGTTGTAGTTTATGATGTAAAGACTTAGATGGTTTAGTAATGAAGTTATTCTTAGTATGATTAGTAATAGAATCATTCGATGAGAAAATAAAAACCATACCAGTGTTTTTCCTCATCTGGAGTGATCCAGACCGTACTCCAGCACAGGTGGTGAAATTATAAATAAAGATAGTATAATGAAAATGTAGAATAAAATGTTAGTGGAAAATTAGAATGTTTTCTTAATCTATTGTCAGAAGAAATATCATTTTACTGACAGTAGTATGCGTTAGAAGATAACATTATTCTTTGTACAGTATTTACTTTTAGTAAACTTATTATTTATTTAAACCAAATAAAAGGTTATAATAGTTACACTGGAGTAGGACCAGACTAGATAAACATTGTTGTTTAATTTTTACAGTATATTTCTTTCAGTTAGGGTAATTTAACTACTATATGTCTACCAACAAAACTGAAAATAGAAATAGTTAAATATTGATTTAATTCTACCGTCAAACCAAACTAGTCTAGCTTCTATATATGATTAGTAATGTAACTAATTCATACATTATGTTTTTATCTAACTGAGCTCGAACAATGTCTAGAGCTGTTAATTTATCTTTCATAAAGTTTAAATGAATACTACAATATATATTTACGAGATAGATTCTAGATAGTTTGTTAATTGATTTATTTTATATATACTAACATCATAACATAATAAGATAAACTAATTACTGAGAGAACTTTTATAAAGTATTTAGCACAAATGGCATAAGAAATAGACAACAGAATACTATCTCTCTACACTTACAAAATAAACTAAGTATAAATAACTATGGAAGCAAAAGTACTCACAGATAAGATAATATCCTTATTATAATAAGTAACAATATAATTTTGTAAACCTAAAATTAAAATATAAATTCGGTACTCAAAAGTTGTATCTAACAGATACAGAAGTATTTCAGTAAAAACATAAAGTCATTATATTTCGAAGGGTATCAATTATATAAAAACATTTTAATTCTTTTAATTAAAGTAAATCAATATAAAGGTAATGTACAAGAAACCCTAACATTAAATTTTAAAAATATTACAAGTAAAAATCAAGTACATTAACGTGTAGGAAATAACCAACAGAGTGACAGAATGCTCGACTTATCGAGCTTAACCAAATATTACACAACATAACTAATAACCTCATATTTTACAGAAGTATTTTATAAATCAAAGATAATTATAAAGAAGCTGTAAATATTTTTCTATACTGCCGAGCTTAAATAATATAATTATAACACAAGTAAAGCAAATAAAATTTCAGTACTGTACTGTAAATAATAGATATTTAAAAGAGACTGTACAGACAACTTATATTCTGGAGTTAGGGTGAAAACCCTGTAATACCAAAATTACAACAGAAGTAAGAAATCGAGGGTTTTAAGCCCTTTTCCAAATTTATCTCTCGGCCTTATCAAATTACATAGCAAAGATAGTGAAAGAGTCTGAAGACTTTCCAAAGCCCTCGGCTTCTTCAAGTAATCAAGAGTATGGCATAACAGCCTTTTGTTCATTTTACTTTTTACACAGTAACTAAACAAACAAACAAAAAAACTAAGTATTACAGTTGCGGTCTAAGCCGGAGACCTTGCATCAAGCAAGGGGTCAACTTCAACAAACAACGACGAACAGGTCAACCCGTTTGAACCCAAAACCGCAAGGGTTGCAAGCCACAATGCAACAACCCACAAATATCCCAAAGGGACCAAACAAGGAGGAAATACCATGGTTAAACCAGGCTTACCCGTGACTAGCAACGGCTGCCGCAGCCTCGCACGAACTGCGCAGAGGGAGACAAGCTAACACCTGTGAGCAGAAGAGGAACAATGATGTTAATATCTTATTCAAAAAGAAAAATAATCAAACATATACTAAACATTGCAGAAATAATCAAAAATATTGATAGTTGTCTTACCTCAAGGATTTACGAAAACATAGCCTTCCATGAGAAGAAGCGTTACCACTAACGCGAGGAGGAGCCAAACTTTCAACGACCACAAGATGGAAGGGATCATTAACAGCATCATCCAACCGCGACAGAGAGTGAGAGCCACGGCCAAGAAAGCATAAATGCTTGTGCCGCAGTCGTTCCTAACAGGAAAAACTAAGTACTGCAAAAACCCTTAGACCAGCAAAACTTCAAGTAACGAGGCCACGTCTCTCACTATTCTGAACCAAAGAAGAAATGAGGGCCTTCGGACTGCTAAAAACTGAACTGAGCAAGTAGGGAAGGTTAAAACCACAGAAAACTAACCCAACTCCGTGCCAACAGAATCAGAGGTTTAAAACTCTTCTCCATGAGTAGTCAAAATGAGCTCTCAATGAGCGGAAGACAAAGATAACAAGCTGGGTGAACACCATTGTAGAGAAGTGGTGCGACCAGGGGGCACCATCACTATTGCAGAGCAGCAAGAGGCCGAAAACTACAGAAGGGATAATGAGATTAGGGTTCAAAGGAGAGTCATTTTTATCCATGCAGCACACAGCCACAACGACGCCACGATACCCAGGTAAATAATTTGCGAGCTGTGGGTTCAAGTGTATAGTCCCGAAGAGTTTTCCTTCCATGAGTATTATCATTCCCATTCATTCATATTCGAAGGTTCCAACGCAATCATCGTCCCTTTTGTTAACCTAGCATGCAAGATACATAGTGATTAACAAATTATTACTTTAAAAACTTGCCATTGCAATCATAGAGGTCATGGGGAATATTACGATTGTTTTTCCTTATAAGGTATGGTGTTCTTAAAACATAAGTCGATTCTATCCTTTCATATCATGGAGTGACCCTTTGAATAACCCTTATCTCTACGCTATGCAAATTTCCTTCATCAAACAATTATCACTATGGTAGCATTAGAGTCTGTTATTTCTCTTGGTGAGGACTTTTACTCATACAACCAAGTAATTTTAACCTAAGCAAGGTAGAATCAATACTTAAAGGAGGCAATTTATAAGCCTATAGAACTTTAAGACAAAGTTAAAACTATAAACGGATTGTGAACATGATTTATTCTTGGCTCTCTTGTGTTCATACATTGCACCTTCTTTATGCAATGTAAAGTAATAATTCAACCAACATCTATAACTTAACGTAAAAGTATACTATTGGTTGTTATAAAGGAGGTTTATAGAGTAAAACTGTGGCAATTATCCTATTGTTAATATCAATCTCAAAGGCCTTATTTGTATTTATTAAAATAGTAAAGTTTGGTAAAAAGATACAAAAGAGAGTAGAAACATCTTTGGTGGAAGTTTTGCTTAAGGTAAATGTTCTTTAACTATAAATTATAACATGGCAAGGGTTAAGCCACAAATCTCTTTATCAAAAAGATGCACCAAAATAAAATAGTTAGGCCATAAAACTATTATGTTGTGCATTCTTTTAATGATTATAGTCCATTAAGGACATGCCCCTTTTATATATATAAAAGGGAGGGTATAATAACCTGTCTACAGTAAGATATCTATCTTACTAAAGATAAGCTTTAATTATGCTTTGGGGCAGTTGATGTGTAAAACCCTAAATGGGTAAACAAAGATGATAAGCATTTTAGTAACTATCAGATTTTAACAATAAATAACCTTTTGACGTTTAATAACACTTACTAAACCATATTCTATGAATAGGTTATGTGTAAATAAAACTCTGTGCATCAACATTAGTATATCTTTCTCAAAGAGCAGCTGGAAATAAAGATGTAAACCCCTTTAAACTTCAAAGTGAAAATGAAAGCAGTAATACGTAAACCCCTTATCAAAATACATTACGATGTAAATGTAATTGTGCACAATTGAAATTAAACCATTGATTTTATAACTCTGTTATTCTTACTCTGCTTGTAAGGAATTAGTAGGCATTTTTACACCTGATGACTATGATAGATATTGAATAGTTCAGTAATCTCTAAGAACTATAAATCTACATCTACTAGAAAGAAGGACAGGTTAATGAGTTTACCTCAATAAGCTATAGAAATTGTTAGCATTTTTATTCTTACCGAGTTATCATTGTGCAATGAACTTATATCTGATTGCTTTAGAATTAATGACAAGCAGCACCAAACTTCTTACCTGTAATCTGTAAGAATAGGAAAACTTTCTACATTAGCTCGAAAGCTAAGTAAGCCCGGATTTTTTTCATGACAGTTCCACCTTGTGGTCGCAAAGAGAAACAAGTTAGTAAACTGAAAAGAACTGTTCTATAAGATAAACATAACCAAATAAATAATTCAGATAATGAATACATTAACATATAGCTAATTTAATAATTAGTTGACTGCATTTATGAGAATTATGCATTTTAAAAATTTTAAATTTTTCAGAAAATTTGGGGTTTTGACATATGCGGTCCAATGTCATCAAGTTCACTAAGAGGGTATGTATACTATGTTTCTTTTATTGATGACTTTTCTATGAAGACATGGATTTAATTCATGAAGAACAAAGATGAAGTATTCAGCAAGTTCAAGGAATTCAAATCCTTGATCGAGAACCACACTGAAAAGAAGATCAAGACCTTTCGATCAGATAATGGTGGAGAATTCACATCAAATGAATTAAAAGAGTTGTGTAAAGACTCAGGGATTAAGAGGGAGTTTTCCACTCCATACAATCCACAACAGAATGGGATTGTAGAAAGGAAGAATAGAACTATCATGGAAGCTGCAAGAGCAATGCTTCATGATCAAGATCTACCTATGCATCTATGGGCAGAAGCTGTCAGAACAGCTGTGTATGTACAGAACCGTACTCCACATAGAGTACTCGAGAACAAGAATCCTAAAGAAGTATTCTCTAGCAAGAAACCAGAAGTCAACCATCTCAGAATATTCACCTATCCTATATACATTCACATTCCAAAAGAGAAGAGAACAAAATTAGATCCTTCAGGAAAGAAGGGCATATTTGTGGGATACTCTGAAAGCTCGAAGGCTTACAGAATATACTTCCTAGGATTCAAGAAGATCGACATCAGTAAGGATGTGACATTTGACGAAGACACAGCTTACAACAAATCCAGAAAAAAAACCTGCTCAAGTTCCTGAAGAGGTGGAAGCACCCAGAATTCATGACACAACCATGAATGAAGAAGTTCAAGAAGAAGATTGAGAATTTGAAGAACCACAAGAACCTTACAATTATGAAGAAGGGGCAGAACGGAAAGAATGGAAGGATTTTATGATCAAAGAGTATCAATCGATCATGAAGAATGTTGTTTGGGATGTTGTCCCAGGACAAGAAGGGAAGTCAGTTGTAACTTCCAAATGGATCTACAAGATCAAGCATGCTGCAAATGGTAGCATAGAAAAATATAAAGCAAGATTTGTTGCTCGTGGTTTCTCCCAGAAACAAGGAATAGATTATGAAGAAACTTTTGCACCTGTAGCCAAATACACTTCTATCAGATCAGTACTTGCCCTGGCTGTAGTGATAAAATGGAAGATACACCAGATGGATGTCAAGACTGCTTTCTTGAATGGTGTAGTAGAAGAAGAAGTGTATGTGGAACAACCACTTGGTTTTGAGACACATGACAAGGAGTCTCATGTATGTAGATTGAAGAAATCCCTCTATGGTTTGAAACAAGCACTTAGGACTTGGTACGGCAGAATTGATAGCTTTCTATCCAGTTTGGGCTTTACTAAGAGTAAAGCAGATTCCAACCTTTACTACAAGGTTGAAGATGGTAACCCAGTAATGCTCCTATTGTATGTAGATGATCTATTTGTAAGAGGTATGGATGGGTTGATTGTTGATATGAAGAGGAATCTTGCTGTTGAGTTCGAAATGAATGACTTGGGTATGATGCATTATTTTCTAGGCATGGAGGTGTGGCAAAATGCAAAAGGAATTTCCCCAGGACAAGGGAAATATACAGTAGAGATCCTGAAGAGGTTTGGGATGATGGACTGCAAGGCTATGGCCACACCTATGGCATTGAACCCAAAGCTATTGAGTGATGCTTCATCCACAATAGAATTTCAACCCAAAATCTGACACCTTGCATGTCTGAAATTCGACACTTCTATATCGCATTTTCGACACATACACTTTTTTTTTCCGTCAGTGGCGTAACGTCGGATCTTAGAAATTCTAATAATGTGGGTCAAAGATCCGACACACTATTGTGTCACATATTCGATTGTTTTTCCTTTAGAAGTGCCAATCAAAATTGCATAAACCATCAGAAATCCGACGTCCTCCAACCCTTGAAGCGTTTGCCTTTCGACGGATAGAAGTGTCGGAGGAATAGAGACAAAATACCTATTTTTATCCAAAGAGTTTCTAAAAGCTAATGCCATCTGACACTGGAAGAGTCGTCATTCCGACGGGAAAAGGGTTGGTGGCATGGTGACCACGTCGAATATCCGATGCAGTCTAACACTTTAACCATCGGTCGTTCGACGGGCGGAAGCGTCGGAGTCATGACATGGCCGTCAAATGGGTTTACCGAAGTGTCAGAAGAACATCAGAAAAGCGACGCCTGTTGGTGTATTTTTTTTAAAAATCCAAAGGTTTCACTTACCCCCACATGGGTTCAGCCTAGAATTTGACCACTGAAGGAAACTTGTTTGGACCAGATATTGGTGAGTTGACAAGCAGCTTAGATGATCGAGCAGAGGTTAATATGTGGAGTGTGTCAAAGGGATCAAAGAGAGACTCTTTAAATTCAAAATTGTCAGACATTTTGGGAGATGAGTTTGAGAATACAAGTGAGAATAAACCTGAGTTTGAGAATACAGGAAAGAAGAATCAGCAAGTTTCTGAACAGTCAGTGATGGATTTGAGAGAAAACACTAAAGAGATGCCAATTTTGTCAAATTTCTCTGAGCAACATGGTTCATTGTTTGCGATCAATTCCTCCTCAGTCATGGATTGCAAGCCTGCAGAAAACAAGTATGTTGAGTATGTTCCCATGATTGGGGCCTGCTCCAGTAATCGTACCTCACCATTATTCTGATATTTTTCCCTGTATAAAAGACAGCTATTAGAATTGACCCTGACTGAACTATCTTAAATGTTGTTTCATATAAAACCCAAAAAAAAGTAAAAAAAAAACTAAGTTTAAACTTGCAATACCTTACTCTCTTGCAGAAGGTGTTGATGTCCTTGTCCAAGGTATCGAGAAGACTAATAGCTTGTATAACCATGTTATCCACTCTATTGACATTGAATTTCATGTTGGCTCTATTGTAGCTGTGCCCAAGACCCAATTGAGCCTTCTCCAAGCCTATGTGATTCAAGATATGTGATTTCAACTCAATGGCAGACAAGCTTTCTAAATATACTTTGTTGTTACAGAAGGGTACCTAAACCAAACAAGAATTTAGAAAAGTCACTTCCTATCTGATTTACAAAAGAATTGTACTAACAACCACTTAATGGTAGATTAGCTCGGAGTCATAGCTGAAGGATGTAGACACTGGTTATGCTCGTCTTATTGTATTGCTAGTTTAGATATTAGGACTCTTTTGATGATTCTGTATTGATGACAAATTGAGTATCCTAGAGAATACGTAAGGAATACTTTTAATAGTTTTCTTAAATTTCTTTGTTTTTGAATGATGAACAACAAAACAGCATCCAGCACACTTGAGGCCTCGCAGGACTAGTCAAATGTATATTTTTATTTATTCCTTGGGAATATCAAATATAGTGATTTTAAAACACATCTCAGAGAACAAAGAAATCATGGACCTGATATAAATCTAAGTTAATAAACAAATATTTTACCTTTCAGTATAAATATGATTCATGAGTCCTAACTAAAGAATTAAAAGACACTTATGGGAAATTGATCTCAACTTGACAGCTGTTAGAATTGAACCTGACTGAACTATCTTAAATGTTGTTTCATATAAAACCCAAAAAAAGTAAAAACAATACTAAGTTTAAAATTGCAATACCTTTCTCTCATGCAGAAGGTGTTCATGATGTCCTTGTCCAAGGTTTTGAGAAGACTAATAGCCTGTATAACAATGTTATCCACTCTATTGACATTGAATTTCACGTTGGCTCTGCTGTAGCTGTGCCCAAGACCCAATTGAGCCTTCTCCAAGTCTATGTGATTCAATTAAAGAGCTTTGTTTACTCATTTTTGCATGATTCCTCAATGTCAAAAATAAATATCCATTCAGTTGATGCTATGACCCATTTTGCTCCAAACCAAGCCAATATTACTACATATCAGCACTATGTACATCCATCAATTACATTTACCTAGGATATGTATGAACAGAATTAGTCAAGCACATGCAAAAATATTATAAATGGACAAATAGAAGAAAACAATGTGGTTTAGACATTCCTTAATTTCTATACTCAGATTTATAATACGATCACACTTTGTCTCTTAAGAGACAAGTCACTAACGAAACAATGGACATACCTAAGAGAGAGATATATAAGTAGTTGTAGGGCGGAGTGAGACAAATACAGACCACAAGGTCACGGATCAATACTATCAACCTCAAAACATATATAAAAAACAAAAAAAATCTATTTGCATTTGCAGCAGATGTCGACCCAACATCTCTCCACCCACAAAACTCAAAATCCCTAATCGAGGTTCTACACCCAGCTTGATGAGATTCAAACCAGATTCAGTTAATTTTTTTAGGCCTTTCTGGCCACAAACAACTGCACCTAACTAGACTAAACTTTTAACAGCTACACTTATTGCCTCATGGCTTGGGGCTTGAGGTCCAAACTACACTCAGCGGCATCCATCCACAGTATCTATATTGACCAAAGAAACACCTTATCCTACTAGCCTGCAAGCAACAAATATAGCAGAGACAACAATTTACCTTCCCAAAGCTAAATCACTATGTATCCTTGCTCAACTGCCTTTCAAAGACAGCGATTCTCTCTGTCGTTACTTAGACAGTAAAATAGTGACAAGTGGATCCCTGGGAGAGGCTGGCAATGTAGGAAAAACATTGATCTCCCTTATAACCCAATTTATCCAAATTTATCATGTATTTCCCTTTGTAATTTATTATATAGGCTTTCCATTTTTATGCTTTGTGTTGTTGTTGTGTTTTCTACAGGCTGGGAGCATGAGTTTATAGCATCCAATCCTTTTGCAGCTAGTGAATCCCTTTATTTTCCTGGTGAGATGGCAACAGAGCATTTATGAAAGATTTATTTATAAGAATACCAATGATCAGTGGGTCAATTCCTTTGATGCAGTGAATGGAGTCTATGAAGGCTTTGGTTGCTAAAACAAATAGATGTTGAAGTTGAGATATCTCACGGTCTAATAATAAAGTATTTTCTAGAAGAAGAGAAACTCTATAAGGCTTCACAATTGCTTTTTACTACAAGCAAACATAATGTTCTATTATAACCAGCATCGGTGGCTAAGTATTAAGCACAACGATTACCATCTAACTACTTTGTATTAGCTATTATGCACAGAGCAAGGAATGCCTTATTGTCTATGACTTCATACAAAGAGGCAATATTTAAGAGGGCCTTCATATTGAAGAGCATAAACCAATGATTCCATATAAATACTGGTTTACAATGGTTGTGTATTTGCAGGAGCATTAGATTGGCCCACTTTTGACAAGCAAAATGAAGCCCACGAAAAGGTTGATCACAAAAATAAATTGTATGTTTTTTCAAAGTTTTTGCTTAAAACTCCTACTCTAGCTTTGTTAATGCATTCTAATTATATAGGCTTGCCTATGGATTCGCAGGGGAAACTTATCAAATATATTACTATTTCTTCTTTGGATTTATGGTAAAATGATGGGTGAATTATATGGTTTCATGCACATGCAAGATTGATGCTAGCATTAT
>LPNX010914711.1:0-55455 GCA_001517045.1 Pseudotsuga menziesii | reverse complement strand
GTTTCAGGGGTTGGGATAATTTGGCCTTGATAAAAGGTTACTTTATGCCTTACAACGACCCCATTTAATTGTTTAGTAGGGAAATTTAGGGACTCTTTCATTACTTATCAGTGTTAGTATCATTTCTATCCCTAAAACCTATCAAAAAGACCTACAAAATCAACCAAGTTAGGGTCATATTTGAGTTATGGGAAAATCTCAACAATATAATGGAATTCTGCCTTCCAAAAGCATTATTTTCAAGCTAAGGAGTACTTGTATAAACCCTTAAAAGGATGGTTAACTCAGCTGGTAATTCATGTTGATATACCAATGTGTACAATGGGGTGAAAAGTTACAATGGAAACTGAAAATACCAATGTGTACCATGCCCAACTCACAACCTACAGGGATAAGCACAAATATAAACATAGGTTTACCACTGCACAATCAACCATTAAAGTTGAACAAGATATGAGATTAATAAAAAAATTACAAAACTACTGGAGAAAGATAAACTGGGGTAGATAACAATATACTCATGCGGAATAATAGGGAAACAACGCTTTAGATACCATTTTCCTCACAAATCTATCTATGTTTTTCTGTATTTTGACCTTTCATATTCCCATCAAACTCAAATGCCTATCAAATTTCTTGTAATGAAATGCCTACATTTAATTTTGGTGTCCTAGCTATATGTTATTGGTAAAGTATTACCAAGGGGCCAGTTATCACGATAAATCAAAATATTTAAGGTAATTTTTTAGATCAGATATAACAAAGTTTGCCTATATGTATGGTAATCATCATCATCAACGAAATGTGTGTGTGTGCACATGCATAAATACCCAATACACATCTCAATCAAACAAAAGAAAACATATTTATACCTTGATTTCTGGATCTTCACACTGTCTTCTTATGCTTTACCTTTCAAAACATCATTCAACATACTCCATTTTTTGTCTTGTTGCAATAGTTTCATGTTAGGACCCATCAAATATATTTATGTTTGTTTATGAAAATAACAAAAACAATCTAAATAAATACATTACAATGTAAATTACAATACTATTCAACTATTCAAGTAAATTAATTGTTAAGAATATATCACCTGATAAAACATGGATAACCAAAAATACTATGTATATAAGGCCATAGATCTAATCAAAACTCCATTTCTTTCCTCTTAACTATGGAAATGTTTCTCAACGCTATCTGTAACAAGTTCCAATGGAGGAGTCAAATAGTAATAGTGAAAATTACACGGTAAAAATATAGAAATAGATGTTTTTTAATGTATTCTTCCTTACCATTCATTGAGCTCCTCTCTGTTTCGAGAATAATTTAATATTCTCTACTAAACAGGACCAACCACATGAAGGTGGAAGCTCTTATGGCCTCTCCCCCCCCCTCACATCACTCTCAACTCCCCAAACCCAATGCCTATACTTGCAAATAACAATTTATTTCACTATTTCATAATGCAAATAACAATGCATCTACAATGCAAATTATTTCACTCAATAGTTGAAAATGCTTTCATTAAATCATTCTTTAAAATATTCATTAAACCATTCAATCATTCAACCGCTCAAAAAACCATTCATTAACTCATTCATTAAAACATTAATTTAGTCAATGACAAAAACAAAAAAAAATCAATAAACAATTCAGTAAAGCATTCATTCATGAAACAGAGGAAAAAAAACATTATTTTTTTTTTATAAATAAGAATTACTCAAAATTTGTTTAGTCACTTCCTTTTTACTTTTCTTCTCTTTAAATATTTAGTTAGAGTCACATCTTCAGGAATCTGATCTTCGGTATCCCTACTAGTCTGCTCGCAAGGTTGAACTTCAGGCGAGGGGTGATGAACTTCTGCAATAATGTCAAAATATTTCATTAATATATTTATATTTTGATAAATACGAGTAATTAATTTAAAAAACATTACAAATGTGTGTTTTTACCTGCCATGTGCACATCAACATGTTCAACATTATCTCGTATCGGCCCAACCTGTTACGTGTTATGATCTATAGCCACATGCTCTGTAGTTGAATTGTGTAGAATTAGAATTAATGTTCATCATCTGCAATGGTCTATAAAAAACAGTAGCACATTAATAAATTCATTACCAGGATGAGAAGCATGATCTTCGTTTGGTTGGTCATGTACTACATCATCAACATGAACTGGATCATTACTTTCCTGCACAAAAAGGAATAAGTAATTTACGTTAGTTTATTTATAAGGAGCAAATTGCATGAGCATAAATAAATTATCATTAAACTATACAATTTTCACATACCTGGGCACCAGATGGATCAGCAAAAGATTGTGCAGTATTCATAAATAAGCTTCTCCGGTGTTCAACAACGACATCAAAGCCATGTTCGAAGCCAATGTTCATGTAATCTGCACTGGGCAATTCTTTGAACCGGTCGGCCTTCATACTTGCATGATGTCATTAATTTTAAAGCCTTTTGTCAAAACATTAACAAAAATTAATAATATGTATGATATTTGGATGCCGATTCGGGCTTTGCGATACTTACATATCAGGCCGCCAAGTTGGAGCAACCACCAGGCCCAAGCTTGTGTTGGCCAATTTTTTTAATTCTTTCCTTTGTGGCCTTAGATGTGTCCGAGAGCCTAATTAAGTTTTTAAATACATTACTTGATCTACCAAAATTGATATAAAAACTAGTAATAATAAGGCTTACCACTACATTTTGGAATGTATTGCATACCTCCCTATTCCACCTAGTAGTATCTTTCCTGATTTTCTCAGGCCCTTCTCTTTTCCATCTTCCACTAGGGCTTTCCCCTCCATAGATGGAATCATTAGAGGGTGCTCATACCTAGGTTTCTTTTATAGGTGAACCCTATATTGGTCTCGGACAATCTTTAGATGTTTTCCAGCCTTCTGTAGTACCTTCGATGTATCAAAGTTATCTTTTCTGAACAGACTAACCAAGCGATTAGTCAGATCATCCTTTAAAGATTTTGGTTGCTTGTTCCACATTGTGCGGATGGTGGGCCCAAAGATCTCCAAGGCCAAATCATTCATGTGTTTATAAAATATATCATTTCCTGCAAAACATTATTGCCATCATTAGTCAACATTAGAAAATTTTATCGGTATATTAGACACAAATTATAAAAAATAAATTGAACAATCTATAATGACCTGGAATCCTCTCTATATTTATTGGAACCAATTCTTCATTCACCAAAAATGTACACTTTATTGAACCAGTGCTAGTCACACGAGAAGATCCAGGAAATGCTTCCACATCTCTATCTAGCCCCGCATCCACCCCTTCTTCTGCAGCATCTATTGTGGGTGGGGCAACATCGACTGCACCCTCCGCTGCCCTCGATGGTGTCGCAGAGCATGTTGCAGATTGTTTAGTGGACAATATGGGAGTAGTATGTGGTGTACGTGGAGTGGTTTGGTCATTGGGACCAACATTGCATTGACCACCACTGATAATCTCCATAGCGCATTGTAAATTAAACCCATTGTATTATAAGTTCAACAGCATATAAAATCAAATATTATAAAGTTTTTATAAATGAATTTACATTTTTATTCGATAACTTACGTCCACTTGTTTACGTTGCTGTAACAATAATTGAATCCTTTGATCAAGCCCTTCTGTTAGTGGAACTGCCAATGTCAGATGAATAAGTTCCTCATTTTTTTTTCCCTTGTCCTTTGTAGCACCCTCAACGGGTCTGCAAACTCTCTAATTTCACTATGTCTCATCAACCGAGAGACCTCATTTTGTAAAGAGTTTTGAGACATCGTTTGATAAAAGGAATCCCCTATCTGCAATTGAAATATATAAAAAATTGCTTAGTATTTGAAAATATAGTGTGCGCAAATAATTATATTAGGGATTACATCTAGGATTACTTAACGCCTAGCTGAGAGCGTGGTCTGATCAACAGATGGGGATTTACCTCGATCAGCCACTTGCAAAAAAAGTAGAGAACATTATCACAATGAACGCAATATGTATAAGCTAACAAATACAGAACAAAAACAAAAATAAACACTATGCTACATGTTTTAAATGTGTACATTTTTTAAGTATTTAGAATGTGGAATTACATTTAGGTTAAATGGTTTCCTCGAGTCTCCAGTCGTCTGATCAACAGCTAGGGAGTTTCCTCGGTCAATCTGCAAAAAAGGTAGACAACATTACCATCATGAACGCAACCATAAAAACGAAAGAATACATAACAAAATAAACATAATGCGTCACGATAGACATGTTTATGATTTTAAAGTATTTGAAATGGAGAATTACATTCATGTTTGGTTGTTTCCCTGATGTTGTAGTCATCTAATCAATAACCGGTTGGCTTCCCTGATAAACACTCTACATGGAAAATCGATAATATTATATAAACGAACCTAATATACTAATGAAAATACATAACAACATATATGTATGTCCATCCTAAATTTAATATTACATTGGCAAGATCGATCTATACCTGCTGCCTTGACTCGGGTCGACAAACATCTACGGAGATGGAGGTGCCCCTGAGAGAACCCTGCATCAAAAACATACTAAAAGTTACATAAGGAATCATGAAAAGTAGATAATTTCAATTATATGCTAACAAAAATTCCTATAGACGTTAAAATAATTAATAAAAGTGTGGTTAAATTGTTTGTTGTACCACAACCATACTAACATTGTTTGTATCTACACGATTCAAATTGTAATCAATAAGCAGTTCTTCGCCACCAGCTATTGATTTAATTGCACATAAAAAGACACGGTTTCCTTCATGCGACTCGAATATGTAGTTGGGTTTCTTTAATGAGACCCTGGTTGTGTACTGTTTATAAACCTTGCAATATTACCGGTTGTTTTTTGCCTTCCGTCCATGTACATCATTGCTTCTTTATTTTGAGCTTTGTCTTTCAGTTGTATATAATTCGCTGACAACCCATATCTATGCATAATTTGTGTATATTGAACCATGCGCATCCAATCACTATAGTTGTAACAGGGTCCAACATACTCGATCAATTATGTACATCTACCGTATCCAACCTTTATGCCGTCCATGCAAAACAAGCCCAATCCATGCAATGAGGACGGTGCAATTCTATATATCCTCTCATTCACACAAAAATTAGTGTTTACTTTAGGAAGATCGCTAGGCACCCATTGTTTCTCTAAGTTTTGGTACCTTAAGGTCACATCGATGTCTCCCACTATCTCATCATCATAGGAACATGACCCCCCTCCTTGGAGAAAAAAATTCATGCGTTTGTCGAATTTTCTTCTGATCTTCTGACATCTAGTTGATATAGCCCATGTAGACCTACTAGATGTCTCACTTTCCTCTAGCCTTCCCAAACTCCCTTCGCTAGAGGAAGACAAGTCTGACAAATACCTGTTTGGTTCTACCTGCACCGTGGCCAACAAAAAATTTGGCATAAGCATAGCAAAATACCAGCAAAAAAACGTGGAAAGATTTATAAGAAAAAAAACTTGGAAAGAATTGTAAGCCAATAACTTGTTAAAGAAAAATCTTGTCAAGAATGATTTTGGTTAATAGGTGTGGTCATTTGGTAGCCCTAAAAATTCTAATGTATGCCCCTCTTTTGGTTACATACAAGTATCCATTCTAACTTATTGCTTGCATTGCCTTTTGCTAACATGAATTGGGTAGGCTTCATAAGCTTCATATGTATGCTTGTGCCCATTGTACTTTAGCCTTTCAACGTTGTCAAGCTTGAGACGATATGTTATGCATATGCATCACATAAAACACTGCAATTTATGCCAATATATGTCTATACAAAACCTGGAGGTTCTCCTTTAATGGACTATCTCCTTCAAAGAACATATCTCCTTTAAGTGGTTTTTAATTTTCCCATGAATGATTTTGTGATGTTGTAGATGATTATCCATTTTACCTAATATGTTTTATGATCTTTTCCATGTTTTCTAGGGTGCACATACTTGTTGTTGATGGCTTCTTTTGCTTGAAAGTTGAACTGCCTAAAAGTGCACAGATCTCATCTAGGACCCTTTAAGAGTCATAATAACAACTATTGTTATAGGATTTTATTCTCCAAATGAAACACCAAAACCATACTTATCGGTTAATATTTGTGTAGGGATGTTTTTCTGATCTCTCCCATAATTTATGATACTAATGGGATTGTATGCAAAAATTTATGTATGCCCTAATAAATCTTATGTATGCCCCTCTTTTAGTTACATACAATTCTCCATTCTCACTTATTGCTTGCATTTTCTTTTCCTAACATTTCCTTTTCCTTTTACTGGCCTAACCCCTTTTCAAAAATAATAGTTGCAGATTTAATCAAGTGTTTTTTCTACCGAGGTGGCTAAGTCAGCCGAGTTGACCCCCAACCGAGCTAACTCAGCCTTTGAAACGATTGGACTGACAAGTTTGGTACCGAACCAAGAAAATCAGGGTATGACTGAATGGATCGGTAACAAAATGGTCAATTCATCCCAATCTGTACTAAATTGACCAAGTGAATGTGGGAATGCATAGGCCACACACATGACACTTCAATTCAAAAAAAATTAACCTAGAAATATAAACATCTAGACTCTAAACCTACTTCATTGTCAAGTCAATTAGGTTTGTAGGATTCCTATACATCATAACACTATTTGGAGTAAAACAGAACTTGCTTTGTAGACCGTAGATGCCACCCATGTGCACAATAGTCAATCTATAAAGCAGCCCCCGAATACAAAATCGTTCTTCACAAAATAAGGCATGAACCATGTGAACAACCTTCCAAGTGGACCAGCTCAATGAGTAACCTCCAAGCATGTAATATCTCTCATGAAATGGTGTATAAAATAGTGTAAGCATGCTTCAAATGATCACCTTCTCCTTTGGTAGGGCTGAACACTGCCCTTATGCGTGTGTCTCCAAGGGTGAATGTTCCTCAAATAATGAGAGAAGGCCTTCCTCTAAAAATAAACCAGTACACCAAGGTGAATTGGACCTATTTAGACCTTCCAGAACAAACTTGGTATTTTCAATGTCACACTAGGAGAAATGTTGGGCAGTCCTATGGGCATAAACAACTCTAGAATCAAGTATGAGCATCAAAGGGACAAATCTGAGCACTTTACAGTAATGGAAAAATAATGATGTTGAGTTCTTGGAGATCTTGTAGAGTGGATGTTTTAACCTCTGTGCTACTCTGTAGAGTGGATGTTTTAACCTCTGTGCAAACCCGTGTATGAGTTTGAGCCAACATTTACATCCACTCTACAGGATCTCCAAAGAAATAACATCATTATTTTTCCATTAGTATAAAGGAGATGTACTAGAAGATTTGCCTATACATGTTGATTTTATTGTTTAGTTGAACCTAAATGAGATACAAAGAGGAGCACTAAGAAAGCTACAAAACTTTTCGTGCACGTCAATGTGTGCGCGCGTCAAAGAGTTGTAGCTTGCTTAGTCTCCTCTCTGTTTCATTCAACTTCTCTATGAAATCAACAAGTCCTCGCAAATCTTCTAGTACAATTCCTTTACAGTAATGGACAACGAGCGGAAATTTCCAGATCTACTACTTGGCAAGTTCAGGAATGAAAAGAATGTTTTAAACACATTTATATCAGTCTGTAATATTTGTTGATTCTAAAGTTGATGATGAAGAACAAACTTGGTATTTTCAATGTCACACTAGGAGCAATGTTGGGCAGTCCTATGGGCATAAACAACTCTAGAATCAAGTATGAGCATCAAAGGGACAAATCTGAGCACTTTGGGAGCATTCTGAAGGTCACAACAAACAGTAAAGAATCTCAAATCAGCTATAATTAGGCCAACTTTTAGATATGGGCACATTGCAGCAATAAAAGATGATCATCAATGATAATAGGAGGCAGTCTTTGCAATTATGGCTGTGAAAATGAGAAATCTGTGGGTGAAAGCAACCCTAAAATCTCATTCATATGCCTTATAGCAGCATCCACGTGAATTCTGGGCACAAACAAACATGTTTGGCAGTAAAAAAGGGTATGAAGAAACCCTATTTCACCATCTTGGGCACCCTTGTGCACTTATCCATCATCGAACAGGCGTACCTCTAAATATGGGCCAAATTGGAGGGTTAAAGGCAGTTTTGGGCATGAATAGCCCTATGAAAAGTGATGAACAATGGAAAAAATTGCTTTTAGAAATCCATTGAATATGCTAATGCTTGGATTACCAACATGATGGAAAGCCATTGAATATGCTAATGCTTGGACTATAATATATCACCTTGGTTGTAAACTAATGCAAACCCATGTATGAGTTTGAGCCACATTTACATCCACTCTACAGGGTCTCCAGAGAACAAACATCATTATTTTTCCATTAGTATAAAGGAGATGCACTAGAAGATTTGTCTGTTCTTGTTGATTTTACTATTTAGTTGAACCTGAATGAGAAACAAAGAGGAGCACTAACCAAGCTACAACACTTTTCGTGCGCGTCAATGTGTGGGAGCGTCAAAGTGTTGTAGCTTGGTTAGTCTCCTCTCTGTTTCATTCAACTTCTCCGTGAAATCAACAAGTCCTCGCAAATCTTCTAGTACAATTCCTTTACAGTAATGGACAAATAATGATGTTGAGTTCTTGGAGATATATAGAGTGGATGTTTTAACCTCTGTGCTACTCTGAAGTGCATAAGCCAGCACTTCAGAGGCATATTTCCCAGTGGTAACCTACAACAATCATATATATATATAATCCATGGTGGTGAAGAGCGAACATTTATAGATGTGCTACTTGGTACGTTCAGGAATGAAAAAGAATGTTTTAAATCCATTTATATCAGTCTTTAATATTTTTAATTCTAAAGCTAACTAACTGTCTAAACCACAAAGGTCATCTTATCATGTTAATTGTAAGAGGGGAAAAAAAAATCAGACACGGTGAAAATTGACATAAAATGTTCAAATAAAAAATAGAGGACATCAAAATACCTAGTACTTGCTTCAAGACCCAAAGCATAAACCATAAGATTCATGATTGTCCATTAATGGCAAAGTATTACCTAACCCAATTTCCAATCAACTAAGCACCTCATGGTCGAATCATGATATTGGAGCAATCTGCATACACCCTTCACTTGAATGATGTTAAGATTGCCAAGAACTAACATCATTCAAGTGAAGGATGTATGCAGACTGCTCCAGACATTATATCTCTACTCATTCGATTTACTACAAAGTGTTGTAGCTTGCTTAGTGCTCCTCTCTGTTTATCATTTACGTTCAACTCCACCGTGAAATAAACAAGTCCATGCAAATATTCGAATATAATTCCTTGAGAATAATGGACAAATAATGATGTTGAGTTCTTGGAGATCTTGTAGAGTGGATGTTTTAACCTCTTCACTGCTACTCTGCAGTGCATAAGCCAGCACTTCAAAGGCATTTTTCCCAGTGGTAACCTACGACAATCATATATATATATATATAATCAATGGTGGTGAAGAGCGGACATTTCCAGATCTCCTACTTTGCACATTCAGCAATGAAAGAATGTTTTAAATACATTTATAGCAGTCTGTAATATTTGTTGATTTATTCCTTTTCGCTTGTCTTGATGATGCTTGTTTTCCCATATTAATTTTCAACCCTAAGGCAACGCTAACTTGTTTTCCCATACTAATTTTCAACCCTAAGGAATACAATTGATCAGCTTCACAGGAATACTAGACAAACATTCAAAGGTAACACCTCTAATCTAGGAATCTTGACTACATCCACATCACTAACCTTCAACAGACTGAGAATTCAAGTCTAATATTGAAGTAGCTAATCCAAATAAGCAATAAATAAGAGAGATCAGTAATATGAGGGATCATCCACCTCAATCATCCAAAGGATGTCAATAGCAACAGCACATAAAAGACTCAAGTGCTAAGGGCTAGATAATGGTGACGATTCCTGGTATTATGTTTCATTAGGTTGCAACATGGAAAACTTGTGAAACAAAATACCAAGGATCGTCACCATTGCTTAGTTGAACACTTGTTATCTTTTGTGAGATATAGTTCATGTGGATAGAGTTATTGAACTCTGTCCTCATGGACAGTTTTGTTTGATGATGATATTAACAGGTATACTGTAGAAAAAAATTTAATATTTTGAAAAAATAGTTATTGTAAGTGGATTACTTCATTCAATCACTTAATGAAAATATCTGACATAGTCCAAGCTCTCATGGTGTTTAGAGCTTGGGAATTACTGGGTTAGGTTCGAGTTTCTTTCTAATATAAGGTTTCTATAATAAAATACCTTAAAGAAGAAATTCATAACATTTGGCAGAATTCTGGAAAACCCCTGTTCTCGCTACAATTTGGAAAATACTGGGTTAGGTTCGAGTTTCTTTCTAAGATTGAAAAAATAAAAGTTTCATGCAAAACAATGTCGTGCCAAAAGGCCCTATAATATAGTTGTTTTGGCGAATAAATAGGAAGAAGATTGTCAGTGAAAGAACGTACACATACCAATAATAATAATGTTGATATTACGTCGAGATAGCTAAGGCATGCAAGCAATGCATGTAGCGGAAGATGTAGGTACAATTATCAAAATAGTTTATTTAGTCAAACTTATTACCTTTCTTTTTTGCATTGACTTAGCCTAATTTCAATTCACTAACTCCAAAATAGCTAATAAGTGTTGGCTAATAATGGGGATGACTCATGGTATTATGTTTCATGGGGTTGCAACATCGCAAACTTGTGAGGCATAATACCACGAGTTGTCATCATTGCTTGGCAGAACACCTGTTATCTTTTGTGAGATATAGTTCATGTGGATAGAGTTCTTGAACTCTGTCCTCATGGACAGTTTTGTTTGACGATGATATTAATAGGTATGTAGAAAAAAAATTAATATTTTATAATGATATTCAATGATCTAGGGGTTAGGTTCTAGTTTCTTGCTTATAACAAAACATGGCTCGGCAATCCTGCTCGGGGTAGCGATCGATTTTCATCCTTCTCCAATGAACCGAGCATACATGTGAGCAAAAAAACTCTAACTATCATGTCTATGGTGGAACTTGAATCCTTATCTAAACCTCCCTCACAAAACAGGATTTGAACCCGAAATCTGACGTCAGAATCTGATGTCATCCGACATTTCACACGGATGTGTCGAACAACAATCACTGAAAAGAATGCCAATAAAAAAATATTTATATCATTGTCGAATATCTGACACAAAGGCATCGGAATAGATACAGCTATGTTCATCATCAGCAAATAGATGACAATTAATCGGCTTCACAGGAATACTGGACAAACCTTCAAAGGTAACACCTATAATCTAGGAATCTTGACTACATCCACATCACTAACCTTCAACAGACAGAGAATTCAAGTCTAATACTGAAGTAGCTAATCCAAAGAAGCAATAAACAAGAGAGATCAGTAATATGAGGGGATCATCCACCTCAATCATCCAAAGGATGTCAATAGCAATAGCGCATAAAAGACTCAATTGCAAAGGGCTAGAAAAGCTGGAAAGTGCACTGATCAGTACATTCACCATCAGTGAATTCAATAAACTGAAAATGGCTTAAGGCCAAGGTTAATGCTTCTTTGAATAAGCTATCATAATTAGTATTTCTGTTCTCTGAATATGTGAACTGCTTTTAGCTGGATGAAGTAAGGTTAACATGATAGAGCTGAAGTTGTTCCCTGATAGTGATCAAGTAACTAGCAAGTATTGGATGCATACACTAGCAAATATGTGGAATAAACTTCAATACATCCCTAAACTAATACTGTCATTGAGAGAAGGTACACATACCAATAATAATAATGTTGATAGTACATCAAGATAGGTGAGGCACACAAGCAATGCATGTAGCAGAAGATGTAGGTACAATAATCAAAATAGTTTATTTAGTCAAAATTATTACCTTTATTTTTTGTGTTGACTTAGCCACTTTCAATTCACTAACTCTAAAATAGCTAATAAGTGTTGGTTAATAATGGCGACGATTCTTGGTATTATGTTTCATGGGGTTGTAACATCGCAAACTTGTGAGGCATAATACCACAAGTCGTCACCGTTGCTTGGCTGAACACTTGTTATCTTTTGTGACATATAGTTCATGTGGACGGAGTTCTTGAACTCTGTCCTCATGGACAGTTGCTTTCTAATATAAGGTTTCTATAATAAAACACCTTAAAGAAGAAATCCATAACATTTGGCAGAATTCTGGAAAACCCCTGTTGTCACTACAATTTGGAAAATACTGGGTTAGGTTCGAGTTTCTTTCTAACCTAGGGATTTTATAATGATCTTCAATGATCTTCTCTAAACCTCCCTTAAGCATCGCATTTGGGTCTGAGTCGGCTTAATAGCTTATTTGGGAACCGGTTGCTGAGATAACTCACATAAAAACAATCAAACCAATTTGAATGCGAACCAAAATGTGATGGGTTCGTCCACTAATTGTAACGCTCAGACTAGCCAGACTTCAGAATCCATATCAGCCAATATGGGTCAAATGTGGGTTAGTTGAAACTGTCAAATTGGGTCTGTCATTAGCTGATCAATGTAAATGCATGCACAGCGAAGAAAACCCATGTTTGAAAGCTGATAAGGATGGATTGAAGTTGGTGAAGAAGCAGGCAATATAGACAGAGACCCTTTGGGTTGTTAGTTATGAAATAACCCATTCTCCTATTATATTACCTCATCCAAAGAATATGAAATAGATGGTCCATATTGTTGAGATTCTAATGAGGAATATTTTGTAGGCAAACCCTTGTTTGATGATGAGATGGAAAATGCATGCATTTATCCATTTCATGAAGAGTTGGATCATTATATTTGAAATCAATAATCATAGTTTTGGCAGCCCCATATATGATTCATCTAGTGAAGCATCTAATGAGGAACCTAAATATTTGGAACCTATAGAGAAACCAAGCATCCACTCTACAGGATATCCAGGAACTAACATCATTATATCTATACTCATTTTATTTCATACAAAGTGTTGTAGCTTGCTTAGTGCTACTCTATGTTTGTCATTTATGTTTAACTTAACAGTGAAATCAACAAGTCAAGGCAAATATTTCTAGTACATCTCCTTGGTTTATTATAGTCCAAGCATTAGCATATTCAATGGCTTTCCCTCATGTTGGTAATCCATGTGTTTCCCTTGTCCAGTTTGGAATACACAGCAAACATCACAGAGACGTTATGAGACTTTGCTGCTGATCTATGGCTTGGAGCCGAATGTGAGCATATTGATCGAGCCATGTTCTAATACAACACTCATTAACTAACTCTTCTGAGGCCAGAAGTCCATGCTCCAGTTCCGCATGTTAAGGAATGGAATGACCAATTGGGGTGCTTATGGTAAACCCCAACCCTGGTTATTGGGAAACGGGTTTATGAGTTTGAGATGCCATAGCAGTTTTCCAAAGTGAGCGGTTTATGGTATCAAATTATATAGCATAGGGTCCCCTCCCCCTTAAGGCAAGTCAATATTGGACTGTCAATTTTTGAGATCGAAAGAAAGGAGCAAACATCGCAGCGCGCACAAAAAACCCTTGTCACTGGATGCCCAAAAACCCTTGTCACTAGATGCCCAAAAACCCTTGTCACAGTATGCCCAAAAAAAGGAGGTCATGATGCTTACCCGTTGATCCATGAGGTCCAAATCCAAATCGTGAACTCCAAAACTTGAACCGTGTGCTCCAAATTTGTACCGTCCGCTCCAATTTTCAACCGTGAGCTCCAATTATCAACCCTGAGCTCCAATTATCAACCGTGAGGTCCAATTCTAAACCCTGTGCTCCACCGGACCTACTCCCAAATTCACAAAAACCTCCAAATTGAACTGAATTGTCCAAAACGAGTTGCGACAATGTTCAAATACACTATTCATTTTTTTATTATATATTATTAAATATTATATGTATTTTATTTTTATTATATATTATTTTATATTATATGTATTTTATTTTTATTATATGTTATTTTATATTATATAAATTGCCATAATAGTATTTTTTCATTAGGCATAGTATTTTTAACTTAGCTATATGTATTTTTAACTTAGGAATAGTATTTTTTATTATAATATGATGATGATGATGGCGATCTCACCTAATCCCTACAACGAAACCCCTGAAGATGAAGATGATGATGGTGACCTCAGGTTTTCCCTACAATCTCACCTTCATCATCATCATGATCATTATCATCATCGTCGTCATCATCATGATCATTATGATTATCATCTTCATCATCATGATCATTATCATCATCATCGTCATCATCATCATCATCATTGTCATCGTCGTCTTCAACATTGTGGTCTTCATTATCATGACCCTCATCATCGTCGTCGTCATCGTCGTCGTCTTCATCATCATGATGATCGTAATGGTGATGATGACGGCAATGATGATGATGATGATGATGATGATGATGATGGAAATGATCACCATCATCATCGCCATCATCATTGTTATCTTCATTATCAGGACCCTCATCATCATCATCATCAACGTCATCGTCATCATCATCGTCATCTTCATCATCATCGTCATCATGACCCTCATCGTCATCACCACCATCATCGTCATCCTCATGACTGTGATGATGATGATGATGATGGAAATGCTGATGATCACCATCATCTTCATCAACGTCATCATCATCATAAGTAAAACTTAGTTTACTTCAAATATTAATTTTCCAAAAAAAATGCATAATACTGGAAAACCTAATTTCAATCAAAAAGTGATGAGAAGGAAATTGTTTGATATAGCCAATAAAATGAAAGGAATTTTTTGTATCCTTGAAATACTTCTTATATCTAATAGATTCCTTGACTTCTAGAACTATGGGTCCCAAATATATGTTCAATAGAGAGATTCAAACCTAAGAGGAAGAAAAACATCCTAACTTGAATAAAGAACCTGTTACAACTGCGACAATTTCCCAAAATTCTAAAAAAATTTAGGATCCCCCTTTTGTTTTGGATTAGCTTGATTTTCCTTCCTATCTTGTTTCATTGATCCCTCAGAGCATTTGTTTTTGATACCTGGGTTGCTCCACTATTTGATTTAATTGATGCATTTGGAAAGCCTTTGGAAACCTGCTGGATTGTTGCTGTTGAACGTAGTTGAAGCTTGCTGGAATCGGAGGTTATTTGGTTTTAATTTTCCACCGTTGCGGGTGAATCTAATCTGTGGCCCTCCGCAGTTGCGGATAAGTTTGGGTTTACGAGAAGACGAAAACTTCCGATTGCCGACCCTTTTTTTTTTTGCAGTGGGAGTTTTGTTGGGCATTGGACGCCCCTTTGATCTTTTATCCCGCCGTTGCGGATGAGCTTTTGATTATGACTTCCGGTTTTTCTTCCGACTTATGGGTTTTCGACTAGTTTTTGCTTCTGAAACCTTTTACCGCGTTAATTGTCCCCGTTGCGAAGGGATTTGGAATTTCATCTTCCGACTTGAGATCCTTCCGACGTCTGACGCATGTAACCAGAGCGAAGACTTTTAGGATTTTATCTTCCGCCGTTGCGGAAAGCTTCAAGCCATCGACTGCCGATTCAAGTTTCCTCCGACGTCCGATTATGGAGTTCTCCCATCTCGCCCACCATTGCGGATGGATCGACGTTATGGCCTTCCGCCGTTGCGAAAGGTTCCTCATTCTCACCATCCGACTTAGAACGACCCCCCGTTCGATATGTTATGTCGCACGTGCGTATTTTTGTATATATATGAACGGGTCACGGGGTTTGTTTATCATTTCATCATTGTCGATTAGTGCGCTCTGCCGTTATCTGTCACGCTCACCCATTTCGTCGTTGCAGTACTTTCGGTCCAGGTGTCTTCACTGTGCTCGGCGGTTTTCTCCACGTCGGTTGTGCACCTGTGTCCGGTAGGTTCTTGGCATCATCTCCTTTTCCTTTGAAGCACTCGGTAAAATTTATATGGACCTTTGTGGTTGCGGTAGTTTTCACCTAGTGATTTTGCCGGTTCCAAGCCTATATAAGTAAGGGGAGGGTTATTTTTTACTGTCAGCAAAGGGATTTTTTAACTCACGGAGAAATTATTTAGGTTGCGGCCTTGCTTGTAAGCCTCGCGTAGAGAGATGGGGTTTGGTGCAGAAGGTCTTTACGCCGTCTGCACCGAGCTTCCCCGGATAGTGATGATTGTGTCAGAAAGGGGGGATTGTATAGGCGTCTCCTGCAATACCTGTGGTTTCTCTTCGCGTTTGTAACCTCCACTTTACCCACATCCTCGAATTTTTGTTTTGCCGCTCTGTTCTGTATATCGTATTTTGGCACCTAGCCAGTCAGAAGGGATCCGCTGCGGTTTATAATTGGTAGCCATGAACGCGTGGGCATATGCATCATTGCCGTCGCATATAGTTTCCTTTGCAAACTCGCGCGGCCCTTTTCTACTCAGTCACCTGAAACCCTAGCTTGTTTAAAGGGATAGGCGTTGTTTTATTTCGTTCAACAGGGATCTCATGGATTGTTTCCCTAGTCGGAGCGCCATTCTCAGTAAACTGACAGTAATACCCACAACATATAGTCGAGTTAATGTAATTATCTTCCGCAAGAAGCATAAGTTATTTTCGATGTTATCCCTGCTAAGGATTTGTTTGATGTCGGCAACACCGGTGACTAACACGAGCTCTATGCACTCAACCCTTCTCTATGTTTGCTATGTAATAGAACAATAGCTGAATGCCGCACCGTGCATTTGATGAACATGCAGTTGCTTTATGAATTGTTTTCATGGGAGAAACGGCATATTGCATAGTAGTGTAGATTTAGTAATGGCTCAAGTTTGGTTGATAAAGTTAGTATTATGCATCTTTATTACATAGGACTGAGTTTGCTTCATGCTAGGTATAGATAGGGTCATGGAATACTGCACACTAGTCCAGTAGTTCTGATAGTCAGAGCATTTTTGGATTGTGCATGCATGCATTGGGTTCTCTACTTGCTACCACATTAAACACATGAAAATGGCGCTTTGCATACGGATATAATTTTATTGTAGATGGTTGATGGGATGTTTTAATACCATACAGAAATGTTTTTCCTCATACTAAGATATAGATAAGAACTCTAAGTAGGGTACATTTGGACAGTCAAGTTATGCAAATTTATATCTTAGTTTCATCAACTAGTTGCTACCATGATATACCCATATAAAATAAAGTGTGCACTCTGTCATGTAAATGTATGCACCTTGGATGCCTCAATATTACAATGTTATATATGGCAGGAAGAAGTCGAACCCACCATGTCCAAAAGACAAAAGAAAAAGGCCCCAGTGGTGGAAGAAGTGCCACAAGCAGAAGCTGAAACAAAGACTGAATATATATATGGAGACACTCAATGTGTCTCTGGTGTTGAACCCAAATATCAGTGGGGGGATGTCTATAGGCTCATCACCGGAAGAGAGGTGCCTGATATGGGACTGGAAGAGGAACCCATCTACGCCAACATCGAAATATTGGCACTCATGAAGGTCGCCACTAGGCCAGAACTCTTCCCATGCCCGGAAGTCATAGGATGGATTCTGCCTCAGGCGGATGTCTCAACAATGATTCTGAAGGATGTCAACAATCAAGGTTATGCTGCATACAGCCCTAGTTATGTAGCCTTGGCCTACCATCTGCTGGAGCCCGAAGTGTTCGTGTCTGATGACTGGTTGAGTAACATTAAAATGGACCTGATAGAAACCATGAAAATAATGATGCTAACAGGGAAACTTTTCAGGCCCAGAGCAACGAATGAGTATGATACAGCGAGTCTAAGGGCTCCATACAGATTCATAGCCTTGATGCTCAACAGAATATTTGGAAGAGCTCATGGCAGGTTGTTCAAGCTGGAATGGATACCTCTCATCTTTCACGTGGCCACCAATGGGACAATCTTCAACTAGCCCAGCCTAGTTTCAAACAGTCTGTCTGCTTGCTTGGCCGCATCCCAGGGGGGAGAGACCCGAAAAAAGTCTGAGTTTTACATGAGCCCGATACTTATAGACTGCATATTGTGTCATAAGCCCTTCCTGGGTCTCAGATGCATCTGGGACAGGGAGAGAATGCCTATCTATACGGCTTACAAACCTTTGTGGGCACATGTTTACGACAGCCACTACAGAGAAGTATGCGAACAGTTCATTATGCCATTGCACACCCTCATTTTTCTGAAGGAATGTGACTGCTTGTCGGAGGGGGCCATGAAATTAATAGAAGAATACGCAGACTATTACTTGACAGAAAATGGCATGTATTTCAGAATGTTTGGTGGCTCAAAAGCCCCTTCCTTGCTGCCAAAATATGCAACCGACTATATTGTCCATAAGGAGGCGGTCAGGCAAGTTTTCATAGATGGAATAGCCAAATTCATGTTTGAACACAAGAAGACCGCTTACCCCCCTTTGCCATTCAAACTAGGAAGCTGCAGATTTGCTAAAGTGAAACAGGCTGATGAATTTGTAGCAGAATTAGAGAAATTCCATTTTGGCAAGATGCCATTCCAGAGGAGTGATTCCCAAGGTAAGGTTGTGGATCATTGCAAAGAACATAAGGTTCACTTTGAGTATACTCATCACTTCGATAAGGAAGAATCTGTCTTCCGAAGTGCCCCTAACTTGACAGCTCTAAGAAGAAGATTCAAGCCAAAGATCACCACTAAAGGTGGAAAAGGGGCTGAGCGAGCCAAAGCTGAGCAAGCCAGGGCTGAGGAAGAGGACAAAAGGAGACAGGAGGAGTCCCAGAAGCTAGCACAGGAAGCTGCAGGATGGCTTCATAGCGAAGAAGAAGAAAAAAGAAAAGCTGCCCAAGAAGCAGCTGAGAAGGCACAAGAAGCAGCCAAAGAGGCTGAAGAAGCGAAGAGGAAGCTAGATGAGGAAATGAGAAGGCAGGAAGCAGAGGGTCAAAAGCTGACAGGGACAGGACAATTAGCTACTGAGGGGCAGACCCAAGAGACAGAAAATCCAGAAGTCCAGGATCCACAAGTGCCTGCTGCCGACACTCTTGCGGTCCCTTCGCTCAGAATAGTTCCTTTTGTCCAGGAAAAGGGCAAGGAAATCCCTGATTTCAATATGGTGTATTATGATAGGGATACCAAAAGAATAATGAAGAGGACAGAAAGAAAGGTGGAATCAAAAGGAATGGCTGGCACAATGATAACAGATACTGCTGTTATGATAGGGACAGACGTGGATCCAAGACTTACGATAAGGGCCGGAACTGCAATACTACATGCTGCAGAGGATAACATAGACAAGGTAATGACTAAACTGGAGTCATACAAGAAATCTTCTGAGCGGCTGAAGGATACCCTAAAGAGAGAGAGAGAGGAGGGAAACAGACTAAAGCACAAGTTTGAACATTTACAAAGGGAAATGAAGACTGCTGAAGCTGAACTGCAGGTTCTCCATGAAGAAAGACAGGCCTAGGAGACTACACAGGAACACCTGGAGCAAGTACAAGCAGAAGAGCAAGGGTTGAAGAAGGAGAAGGAGCAGTTACTGTCAAAGGTGATAGAGTTGGAAGAGCAGCAGAAGATCATCTATGAGGCCAATGATTCACAGATCCAAGAACTGAAAGAGCAGCTAGAGTCTCTGACTGCTAACCTGGAGGCAGCCAAGGAATAGCAAGTCGATCTGCAGCCATTTAAAGAATATATCCTGGCTCAGAAGGCTAAAATGCTACAGCTGCAGACCGCCATGGAAGAAGAAAGGAGTAAAGTCCTTCAGATTGACAGTAGGCTAGAAGAGATCATGGAAACTTCCTCATACTTCGTTGATCGATCTCAGGATGTTCTTGAGGTCTTAAGTGCCAGAATGGCGAGGCTAGAATATGATGCCGAGACTCCAGAAGGGATACCAGTAAAAGACCATCAAGCCCTCAAGAGAGATCACACCCTAGTAGAGTTTGCCATCAGTACTGCAGAAGACTTCAAGAAGGCTGTAAAAAAGACGCAGGGAGCATGCTCAGAATATTTCAGAAGGCTCCTGAATACATATAACCGATGTCAAACAGAGGCTGAGCATAGGCTTGAGGAGTTCCCGGACCATGAGGCCTTTGTGGAAATATTGCAGAAAATATATCAAGATGCAGAGGCCAGAACTCAACAGATTAGAACCATTGATGACCTAGTGCTGAAGAATGAGGTAGTCCACGTAGCCGTTAGCATGCAATTTCTAGAAGATCAGCTTCGGTTGAGCCCAGCAAGGATCGAGGCCATCAGGAACCAAGTTGAAAAGTTTGAAATCAACATTCAGTTCCTGGAGCCATGCGCATTTGAAGGCATTGCAGCTGAAGCAGCAGCGTGGAAAAAGTTCTTAGATAGTCAAGCGGGACCCTCCGCATAAAGGACTGGTCAACTTTGTAATAATTTAATAATTCTGTAAAAGCTTTTTGAGAAGTGAGACGTTGGGAATACTAAAGGTTGGGAAGCCCAAAGGTCACTTTGGGCAGCCCAACCATTTTACCTTTTTGTATAAAAGTAGGAAGCCTAGAAAGAGAAAGGGGCTTTTTTCCCCAGGAAGACTGGTGATGAAATATTGTAAGAAGAACTACTTCCTTTTGCAATAAAAAATTACAGTTTGCCTGTTGAAAGAAGATCGGTGGGGTTTCAAATGTTTTGCCATGGATAGTCGGAAGATGAACTATTTTGTTTTTCAGCATTATATCCATGAATCGTGAGATCGTTCTGACTTTACGACCTATGTCTTTGTTAAATGATTTCTGATTTATTTTATGAAATAACCACCATGAGTAATGTATGTTGATCATAAATAATTAGCTATCTGGTTGTTGAAATATCTCTCATTGTTCATGCCTGTAAAAGTAAATGTCAGCTATCTGTAATTGCTTTTATCATGTGTGCACATCCACATTGCTCATATATTAATCACAAGTTGGCTCCACGGGGATAGATAGATAAATAGATAGGTAATTAGTTAGTTAATCGATTTACTTCATGACTGCATATGTGATTTAGGTGTTTGTGAACCTAAGACGAGAGGTAAGAACCTGCGCAGCACATTGTGCAGTTCCTTACATCTGTATCACCCTGCATTGTTAGTTAGGCATTCGCATTGCGTACATTAAGTCAAAAGTACAAAAACTCGGTGGACCGGCCCGCAACCGGTAGACCCTTTGTTTGTTACCTTGACCTACGGTATCCGGACCGCAAACCGGACGGATTCCCTATACCAAACAATCAACAAGCTAGTTGGGAACGTTGATTGGGGAGAATTCCTTCCTGTTGTCGCCTGCGATTTTCCATGCCTCAACAGAACCTTCACATTAATGAGGGAAGAACCATCTACATAATGACACATCCGTATCTTGGATAAATGAAAATATAGCTTTGAAGGATGATTGAAAAGTTGAGCATGTGAGCATGTGAGCATGGTGATGATGATGATGATGATGATGTTGATGATGATGATTATGATTATGATGTTCATGTCGATGATGACAATGATGACGATGTTGTTGATGATGATGATGATGTTGATGATGTTGTTGATGATGATAATGATGTTGATGACGACGATGACAATGATGATGATGATGATTATGATTGTGATGACGATGATGATGATGATGATGATTATCATCATCATGATGATGACAATGATGATGATGATGATAATGATGATGATGAGGATGATGAGGATGATGAATATTATGATGTTGATGTCGACGATGATGATGATTATCATCATCATGAGTATGACGATGATAATGATGACAATGATGATGATGTTGATGATGTTGATGATGATGGTGATGATATGATTATGATGTTGATGAAGACGTTGACAATGATGATGTCGACGATGATGATGAAGATGATGACGACGATGATGATGAAGACGGTGATGATGATGAAGATGATGCGCATGTTGATGATGATCATGAAGACAACGATGAAGATGATGACGACGATGAAGATGATGACGACGGTGATGATGAAGACCATGATGATGATGATGATGACGATGAAGATGATGATGATGAATATGTTGATGACGATGATGATGATTATGATGTTGATGTCGATGATGAAAATGATGACGATGATGATGATGATGATAATGATGATGATGATGATGATGATGATGATGATGATGACGATTATGATGATGATGAAGACGTTGACAATGATGATGTCGACGATGATGATGATTATGATGCTGATGAAGACAATGATTATGATTATGACGATGATCATGATTATGATGATGATGATGACGATGATGATGAAGATGATGATGAAGATGATGAAGATGATGACGACGATGATGATGAAGATGATGCGCATGTTGATGATGATCATGAAGACAACGATGAAGATGATGACGACGATGATGATGAATACCATGATGATGATGGTGATGACGATGAAGACGATGATGATGAAGATGTTGATGATGATGATGATGATTATGATGTTGATGTCGACGATGAAAATGATGACGATGATGATGATGATGATAATGATGATGATTATGATGATGATGATGATGATGATGATGACGATTATGATGATGATTATGATGATGATGAAGACATTGACAATGATGATGTCGACGATGACAATGATGATGATGATGATTATGATGCTAATGAAGACGATGATTATGATTATGATGATGATCATGATTATGATAATGATGATGATTATCATCATCATGAGGATGACAATGATGATGATGACGATGATGATGAAGATGATGATGAAGATGATGACGAAGATGATGATGAAGACGATGATGATGATGACGACGATGATGAAGATGATGCACATGTTGATGATGATCATGAAGACAACGATGAAGATGATGACGACGATGATGATGAAGACCATGATGATGATGAGGACGACGATGAAGACGATGATGATGAAGATGTTGATGATGATGATGATGATTATGATGTTGATGTCGACGATCAAAATGATGATGATGATGATGATGATGATGACGATGATGAATATTATGATGTTGATGTCGACGATGACAATGATGATGATGATGATTATCATCATCATGAGGATGACGATGATAATGATGACGATGATGATGAAGTTGATGATGATGATGTTGATGATGATGGTGATGATTATGATGTTGATGAAAATGATGACAATGATGATGTCGACAATGACAATGATGAGGATGATGATGATGATTATGATGCTGATGAAGACGATGATTATGATTATGACGATGATCATGATTATGATGATGATGATGATTATCATCATCATGAGGATGACGATGATGATGTTGATCGTGACGACGATGATGATGATGACGATGATGATGAAGATGATAATGATGATGATGGTGATGATGGTGATGACGATTATGATGAGGATAACGACGATGATGATGATGATGATGATGAAGATGATGATGACGGTGATGATGATGTTGATGATGAGTATCATCATCATGAGGAATATGGTGATGATGATGAAGATGATGCGCATGTTGATGATGATCATGAAGACAACAATGAAGATGATGACGATGATGATGATGAAGACGATGATGATGATGATGATGATGATGATGAAGACAATGATGATGAAGATGTTGATGATGATGATGATGATTATGATGTTGATGTTGACGATGATGATGATGATGATGATGATGATGATGATGATGATGATGATGACGACGACGACAATGATGATGATGATGACGATGATGAAGATTATGATGTTGATGTCGATGATGACAATGATGATGATGATGATTATGATGATGATGATGATGATTATCATCATCATGAGGATGACGATGATGATGATGACGATGATGATGAATATGATGATGATGATGATGATGGTGGTGATGATGATGATGATGATGATGTTGATGATGATTATCATCATCACGAGGATGACGATGATAATGATGATGATGATGATGAAGATGATGATGATGTTGATCGTGACGACGACGATGATGATGATGGTGTGTGATGATGACGACGACGACGATGAAGATGATGATGTGTGATGATGACGATGAGGATGATGAAGACCACGATGATGAAAATGATGATGACAATTATGACGATGATGATGATGATGATGATGAAGATGATGGCGATGGTGATGATGTTAGTAACTCTCTTTTTTAAAGATAAAATAATAGTTCTAATTAAATATTTACCTTTCAATATATTTCATCCTCTTCTTCATCCATGTCATCATCTATATCATCAGATACAAAGTCAACATTGTAAGGATTGGCCATATCATCATTGTCATCATCATCAGTTACGCTCATCGTGTCATCGTCGAAATAATCTTCATCGGCATTGTCTTCTACATCATCTGATTCAACTATTCCTTGGACATCTTCTATTGGATCATCATTGTCAGCTAACTCAATTTGATCATGCTCTTCGTCATCATTTTATTCTTCCAGAGAACCCTCTTCATTACCATCATCTAGGTTATACTTTACCGGCCTTCCCCTTGGATCGTGTCTCACAACAAATGATCAACCCACTTTACCTGGAACATCTGAGTAAAATACTTGTTCACATTGGCTTGGAAGAACATAGGGCTCTTTTCCTGGCTCAAACAACCTTGTGTTTACCATGGTAAATTCATTATCATGTTCAATAATAGTTCTATCGGGATCACGTTGATTCAATCGTAACATGTACCATTTGACAACGAATAGAACTACCTTAAAGGATTTAAAGTCACACTGTATAATATCTTCCAAATACCCATAGTATCGATTTTCTGAGACTTCTGGATGTCTGTCAGTTCTAGATGAAACATTGGTAACCTCAAAGAATGTCACAACCCCAAATTTTCGCAGAAATTTAAAATTTTCAAGTGAACAACAAATGTTATAACCTGCGGTTTTATTAACAGCTAACAGTTAGCCTAAAGATCAGTTAAGTAAGTGGTTTCTTAACTGTTTTTTTTTTGTAGCAGGATAAATCTTTTGTATGTTATTTGCTTCAGTTTACTGATTAGCTCTTTTATGTCAGTAGGTGAAATCTACTTTTAGATCCGGGGCTTACTTAGCATTTGTGCTAACGCAGATGAATATTGTTTCTTACAGGTTTTTACAGGTATGATCAATCGAGTATATATTATTTTTAATGATTTATTAATGTCAGCAGTATTTTATTTGCAAATTAAAAAGCTTAGTACAATAAGCTGCTAAACACTAGACAACTCCTGCAAGGTAAAATCAGTTGAATTGCATCAGTTGTTCAGATAATAAGCTTAGAAAAGGTGTAATGACAGTATAGCATAATTGCGACTTTATCATTAGACTCTCAGATATGTGTATTTCTTTTTTAGTCTATGTGGTTAGTAATACTCATAAATATTATTTTACTTGACAATATTTTACAACATTATCTTGTCTTGCTTGTAAAATCATTGGCCCTTAACTTATTTCTATAGGGTATTCATATCCTATTATCTTATAAATAGTAAGAACTTTTGAAAGTAGAAAATTTGACCATTATACTCTTCTACAAGAGCTTAAGGCTACCCATACTTTGTTCCTAAGTTTAACTCTGAGTTCTACTTACTTAAATAAAATAATAAACTCGTCCTTAATCCTATTATCAGTTTTACCTCTATAAAATTTTATTGTCCACTAGATTCTTGTATGAACATAAAGCCAAGTTAGAAATACCCCCAAGCATTAACAAAATAATGGCGCATAAACTATACGACATAATTTTGTTATAATACTTTCATTTTTTAAATTTGTACTACTTCATAATTTTCGATGCTATGGGAGTTATCAGTTCATTTATAATTCTTAGTTATACATAAATGACTTGTTTGATGAGCCAACAATCTACCAAGGTTTGTTATTGTTACATACACAATTTTACCCTTAACTTCTTGGCATTATTATTTAAGATACTACCTATAAATGTTAGACTTAGAATATTCTTAAAGTAAAAAGGGTTTACTATGCCCAAGCTATAAAAATAAGTGATATAACAAAGGTTAACTTACCAAGCATTCAAATTCCAACCTTCATCGAGATCAAAATTTGTAAGGAACAACTCATAGGTCTTAAAGCTTTGTCACTAGAGTCGCCACAATCTTGTAATAGTTAATATACACTTTAGAAAAAACTATACTAAGACTCAACTATGTCCTAAACCCAAAACATAACATATATCCTATGCTGTCTAACTTATTAAAACCAAGTTAGAAAAATAGTTATACTATCAACTTAACTCGATATGGTAATGTTTAATATAAAACAATACATGTTGTGATGGAAAGGGTTTTGGCTTAACCAAGTCGGGTTTATGTTTATAAATAAACATGACTCTAGGCTTGGTCAACGTACATTATTCCATGATAATAATTTGATCAATGGGTGCATATGATACATAGTGCAAATGATTAGAGGTTGGCTCCAATTATTAGGCTGTTGATATAGTTTTACCCCGCACTGCAAAAATCAAACAATAATATGTTTCTCCATGCATGAACTATGGAACGTGACCCTCATTGTTGAATTAATTTTAAGGCTACGTGGAGGTATCCTGACCATGTGCAGAGAGTATAAGACATTCTGGAAACCTAACCTAAAGCATTGTTATCCCACAGTTTACGCTGCTCCAAGGTTGCTTGGGCTCATCTTACATGGTCGTCGTCGTTCTCCTGGTTACCATTGTGTTTTACCTTGACTATATGCTACCTCTGTTCTCCATTGAGTGGTTTTGAATGCTAGTCTTTCTCTGTCCATTGTGGAGTTGTTCTTCTTTCTGTTTGTGTTTTTGTTGTCTATGAAACCTTCTCCCCAACACCTGTGTAGTTGTTAAACTTCAGATTCCCTTTCGGCTCTTCTTAGCTTGCTATTGTGTGAGGTTTTCATGAGTTAATAAGTTCTTTGTTGTGTCGTTGGTAGGTGATGATGCTTGCGACCCGACTCACTTACTCCTCGTGACAGGTATGGTTTTCATACACTATTCTTTCATACCGTACAAGTTTTTTATTTACAGTAATTATTTTAAGCCTTGCACATGTCAAAGGTTGCTGACAAGGGTTTTGCATTTTGCTGCAGAAAATATAAAACGTGGAGGTGTAGCTCATACAGAGATACAAGACCACCCTTGCGCCGGCCGTGGCTCGTGGCTTCATTTCGGGTAAGCCCCGTGGTTTGAAGGATGGTTTCTCACCTTAGATGCAGTTGGGGTGGTTGTTGGTCTCACCTAGGGTTTGAATACCCTTTCTTGACTCGCCACAAGTTAAACTGTGATGTTTTGATCTATTTATAGGTTATTATAATTTATATCTTTAAAATCAAACCCTCGACAGGGTGATTGCACTCTATGAGTGTAGTTTTTGGTCGAAGCTTAGCTTCTCTATCAGTTTTGGAAGTATGCTAGCGAAGATAGATTCACTGCAATAAGTAATTGATAGCTGGTCGTTGAGCCATACTCTGTAAAGAATTAGGGTTTATACCCATTTTGAAAATTTATGAAGATAACTCTGTTTGAGTATTTATCCGGTTTTGATATGTTTAAAATTGAAGGTTGTACTCTCAACCATGATGGAAATCTTGAATATTTTGATGAATTTCAAAGGGTTAGGGTTTAACCCATAAAACCCTAGTTTGGTTAAAATTACTCTTTAATAATTATATTGTTTTCTTTATCTTTGTTTATATGTTCTTAAGGACTGAGAATGGAATATTTTGATTTCCTATGGTGATTACACTGCTTAAGAGTAATGGTTAATATGTCGGTAATGGCAGTGTTTTTAGTTTTGAGGGCTGAAATCCCAATAATTAAGTATATGATGTCTTTAATAGACTCTGTTTCTTTTTGTAGAAGCCATTGTGCCTATTAGATAATAATTGAAAGATATTAACCTAAATCACTATGATACTTAGATTTACTTATAATTTATATTTCAAAGTTTATCATTTATGCTCAATTCGTGAGCTAGGGTTTTGATCCCTTTTTATTTTGATAGGATAGTAACTTCCTATGTTATCACCTTGTAATTATTGTTGCTGTATTCATTAATTATTATCCTATAGTTGTTCTCTGTTTTGAGAATAATAATATTAATAATATTTACATTTATAATACTATTATCTAAGTAATACATTCATTCTTAAATTTACATAATAATTATGACTGCGACAGTCTATAATATTTACATTAGTTTTATTTAATTTGTTGTTGTGGGTTACTTAGAATACAAAAAAAAACATAAAACCTCCATACTTATCAGTATTCTTTATGTTTATACTGTTCTACAGAATCATACTATAGTTTTACAGTATTTACTTAACTCTAAGTTACTTTTATCCTTTAACTATCTAAGCTCGGTGAGGACTACTGAAATCCTTATCATATTATTTAGTTATAATTCCAATAGATACAGGAAAATTAAATATTACTACAGGGAAAAGCTATCAGTAATATATTTATACTTATGCATAGTATGAACTATTAATACCCAGTTGATAAATCTAAGTCTTCTATTTCCAAGTAAGGTACAGTTTATGTAAATAAAGACTGCGTAGAAAAAGATTGATAAAATTTACCTACTAATATCAGTCAATACTATAAGTAAAATTTTGTATTAACCTGTTATTTGCACATTCTATTTCTAAAGACATGTCTGCAAACAAATTAATAATCTTTTAGAAAGCATCTATCTACTGAAAGTAACATTTCATTACTCTGAACATGAATATTCAATTCATTATAATCCTATCATACTTTATTTACTTAAACAAGCTACCTGTGCTAGAGTACAATCTGGATTACTTCAGATGGGGAAATACACATGTAGGATTTATCTTTCATTCACAGTACAGATTTGGTCTAGAATGACTAAGAAGTTTTTAACACGGCATATCATAACATCATTCATTTACTGATCATACATAGAGAATAGCCATAGCATAGGAATTAAAAGATAATGAAACCTGTCTTTAAAGATGGACGACAACAGCAATGGGAGGTCGTTCCTCCCTACCAACTCCTGGAGAGCACTCAAACAACGAATTCTCAGGACCCCCGAGCTTGTTCTAGTATACTTGGCTGGAACTAGGTGGAGCAATCAACAAGGTACTAGTCTTGAGACTCAATACCAACTCTGCATACTGCAGTAAGATCTTCAACTACAAGCTGCACAAGATAAACTTCCTGTAGTTTACCCCTCAAACACCCTCCTTCAATTTTTCCTTTCCCAATAAATTCCTTGAAGTGCATTCATCTGAATGATCCTTCTCCTGGAAAAATATGAGCAGCCTTAGCTCTCTACATTGGGCATTTTTAATAAGATTGCCTAGGTCTTTTTGGGTTAGTTGTCATTAATTGAGCCACCTGCTCTGATCCCACTTTCTTGGGGGATCATGACCCCAAATGTAGGGAAGTTTCCACCTGCAACATAGTAAGTGTTTAAGGATGCTTCCACTTGCCTTTTTTCTCTCCACCTAGTTCCTTCCACCACTTGACCAGTAACACTCTTTTTAATAGCTCTCCTAGGCTATTGTCTCCATTTTTATTTATTAAAAATTAAATATTCAGAATTACATTCCACATCCTTGACTCTACTGAGTCATCAGTTTCCACTTAGCATTAAATTTAACATAATGTTTGGGAATGATATCAAAATAAGGTAACATTATTTTACAAAATTGGGGCACGTGACAAAGACAGTCGAAACCCCAGAATCTGATGTTTTCTTTGTTTCATCCAGTTTTTTGATCTGATATCTACCTCCATTGCAGACCATAGCCTTATGGTGTTTTACCTGCAATAAGAAATACACAAAAAGATTACACAACCATTCAGTCCTTATGCAATAATACATGGAAAAAAAGAACATGTACGTCATTAAGTAATTTGCAAAATAAAAGATTTAGAGGGATATTTGATTAATTGTATGCTTGCCATTTTATCTTTTACACCATATGCCAAATCAATTTCCCTTTCTATTAGATTGTTATCTCCATTGCGTTGTGCTACTTTTACCAATGAAGCCACACCTTCCCATGATATTCCATGACCCGATTGTGCGCATCGTTCAATCCATACCTTTGTCTAGTCAATATTGTTTGTGATGTATAAATGAATTGCATCCCATTCTCGACCAACTGTTTAATGACAATAACCATTAAAATCAAAGAAATGTGTAAATCTCCTGAACAAAGACGTATATGCTCTTAATTGAAGCAATTATGACTAGAAAATACAATTAGAATATGAAGGATATAATAAAAATATACTAACTAATAATTACCTTTCAGCTTCCTCAATCTACCTTTCCCCTTCAGTTTCTCCCCTTCAAATTTGTTATTGGAGTCCGGATCACAAATGCGACGTAAATTGAGCTTTGACGCTAAAATAGGAAGATATTCACTAACATACAACATGTTTTGGTATACCATATATCCTTCCATCATATAACCCTCTGCATGTGCTCGTTGTCTCACCAAACCCTTCATAAATTTCAAGTGCCTCTCAACCATCCACATGGACCTTGAGTGCATAGATCCACACAACTCAATCTCCTCAACTTGGTGTATGAGGTAGTGTTCTTGTGCATTGAAAAATGTCGATGGTAGATGCTTCTGTATTTCACACATGAGACGAGGAATTTCTCTCCTCCAATACTTTATATCTTCTTTATGGATTTCTTTAGATGTCAACCATCTACAAGTGATGCAAACCAATAACGATATTAAACAAAAATAAACATTAAATTACAATATATGGCTGAAATAGTGCACAAAAAAAACAAATATAAATTATTATACAGAGAATTAAAGAAACACTAAGCACATGCAAGTAATCGCTAGTTACCTCATGTATTTACCAAGATTATATATAACTTGTTTGACATTGTTGTCAAAGTTGTCCAAGAGAGAGAGAGGTAGAACATACTGTATCAATATACAAACCACGCCATTTATTAAAAAAAGAGTATACAAACAAGAAAAAATTATATGGACATAACAATAATAATTACCTTAATGAAGACATGCCAATCATGTGTTTTGACCCCCGCAAAATCACCTTTTTTAGTTATGATATTCTTCAAGTTTGCACAAAAACCGGTGGGAAATTTAATTTTCCGCATTACTTCTTTGACAACATTGCTTTGTTGCTCCGTAAACATCAATGGAATTGAGTTTATATTAACTTGTTCTCCATTGCAATAAACTTGGATGACGTCTTTCATTGCATGGTTGCTTTCTTGAATGTCTTTGCACACTTTCACAACTTTATCTTTCTCCCTCCTTAGCTATAGTAGTCGCCATAAGGTTTCAGTAACATTCTTTCCAATATGCATTGTATCAAACAAATGAGCAATTTGTAGGTGCTCATAGTAGGGCAACCTGCTGAATTGAATAGGATAACTTTTCATTCCTCGTGGAAGACCATTAATGCCTTCATGATCACGATGGACATCATGAATATTAGTTTATAATTAATAAATTACATCATAAATCAAATATGGCCACTACAACAAACAACTCACAATAAAAATTAAAATACACAAAAATTCATATACGATGATCCATACGTACCATGATGACGATTTCTATTGTATTGCATCTTCCAAAGGTGAGGTGTCATTATCCGTGGTTTTAATGCAGTCTCCTGCTTCCCATTGAAATGATTTCTTTCAGTTTTTATATACCTGTGATTCTTAGAGAGGAAATGCCTATACTCATCAAACACCTCCTTTCTTAAGCTTTTTGAACGACAAGATTTTATCTTAGGACCACAAACTGGACATGCAAATTTACCCTTTGTCTGAAGACCTACAATATTTAGATATGGAATATCTATGTCAAATATATTCATATATAAAATATTCTAACTACTCCATATCATTAAATGCAATTAAAGTGGAACTTAAAATTACAAACCACAAAATGAAGTTAACCCAGGGGCATCAGGTATTATCCATACAACCATTGCATGGAATTGAAATTGCCTTTGTCGTATTGGTCTAGATACGTCATACATAGTTATGCCATTCCATAACTTCAGTAGCTCATCTATAAGAGGTTCGATGTATACATTCATATCTTTGACTTGGAACTTACCTGATTCATAATTTGAAGTACATATAAAATATATCATTATGAGAACCATTAAGATATATGAACCATGCATAAGAGTAAAATGATAGATATATATGTGAAATTAAGATACATATTACAACAAATGAGATGCCACAACTACATTATAAATAAAGAAATTTTCGTCAATAAAACCTGGGATAATCATCGACAACATTATGTGCTCCCTCTTTATTGACAACCATGGAGGAATGTTATTGTTGATAACAAAAATAGGCCACACCATGTAAATGGATTTCATCTATGAAAATGGATTAACACCATCTCCTGCCAAAGAAATCCTAAGATTACGTGGTTCTTCTTTAAGGTGAGGCCATTTTTCCTCAATATCTCTAAAAGCAGTACCATCTGCAGGCATTCGGATAAAATCATCTTGACTTCTGTTCCTGGCATGGTAATCCATAAATTGCGCTATGTTTTTGCACCTAAATAGTCATTGCAAACATGGAATGATGGGAATATAACGAAGAACCTTCTGAGGAACCTTTTTTGTTACTTTATCTGTACGATATCTACTTACATGACATTCTGGATATTTTGTTGCAAATTCATGCTAATTATAATATATAACACGGTCATCAGGGCATGCATGAATTGCTTCATAATGCATTCCAATCTCTTTCATGATGGAAGATAAATCTTGATATGTGTGAGGTAAAATATTTGATGGTGGTAACAAAAATTCAGCTATCAAGCTACAAAAAAAAAAAAATGTTAATGTAATAAATAAATAATATTAACGAAACACACTTCATCCGTACGATGATCAATAATGAGTTAACAATACAATTATTAGAGGAATACAAATAAACTTTATCACGATCCTATATATGTGATGGATTATTTTAGGTACCTTAGCATCCGTTTGATTGCAATGTTTGAAAGACCATTCATAACCTTCAAGTTCATTATCAGCAATATAGTAGAGAGAAGATTTGTTTTGGAGCCTTCATAAAGGGGTTCATATGCCTTATCGAGAAGAGGTATATCGTGAACATCATCAAAGCCATCATCATTTTCATTATCAACATCATCGTCATCCATTCTAACATTAAATGAATCATGGATCAATGTATTTGTACCATCATCTTCAATTACATCATCGGCATGATCATCTTGTTCAATATGATCATTCACTTGTTCTCCATTAAACATACACACTCCATGATCTTGATCTTGAACTTGTTCTGAAAGTACTTCCTCTGGACGACATGCTATAGGGTGTCTTTCCTTTAATATAAATACATGGAAACATCAATAGATATACATTAATATATGGAAAAAAAACAATACATACAATTACCAAAAAAAAATTAATATAATAATGTTTATAATGCTAAACCTACAAATGGACGATATTCGTTCCCCCCCTCAGCGTGTCCATGTTCTCTGCAATGTTTTGTGGATGTTGAGATCAATATTCTTCTCCTCTTAAATCCCCTACATTGAGTACATGAACAATAACATTTTCCATCGCCCCTTCGTTTCACTGCATCCCATAGTCTAGCAAGCAATTGTCGGTTGTCTTCGTTTGGATCCAGAATATTTAACCTATTTGACATTTTATCATAAACTTTGTTAATGAATATAACCAGTTGTCTTAAAAAATCAAGTTCCACACATCCACCACACATCAAGTTTTTTTCAAACGGAGAGAATTCGAAGCATAAAAAATTCCCGGCAAACTGTCTATCAATGAAAAAAAAAATTCCACAACCGCCCTTTGAAGAATAAAACAATTCCTGAAAATGTTCGTCGAGGAACAAATAATTTTCGCAAATCGTCTGTCGCTTCTACAACAAACATGTCAAAATGTTTAAAACAATTTATATTTATAATGGACATGCATCGGATATTCGACACCTTGAACATAGTTACTGTTGAAAGTATGGGACCATAAAATTTAAATTCATGTAAACCTTAATTTTTTTCAATAAAAAAACCTATACAGGTCGTCAGATATCCGACGCTTAAGGGTCGGAAATCCGACTCCCTAGTGTCGGAGATTCGACAATGCTATAAATATTTTGTTATCAGCATTCTTTTGATTGATTGTTGTCCGACACATCCGTGCGAAATGTCGGATGACGTCGGATTCCGACGTCGGAATTCGGGTTCAAATCATGTTGTGATCAGAGACGGTTAATGCTACAATGTATCATCAGATGATTGGGTCCTTGATGTACCTAACGAACACGAGACTGGATATTTGCTTTGTTCTGAACATCTTGAGCCAATTCCTGACAAATCCGAGACATGTTCACTTGATTGCTGCAAAGCATATTCTGAGGTACCTGAAGGGTACAGTTGATTATGGGCTCAAGTATAAGGCGAATCAGAAGATTAAACTAGAGGGTTATGTTGATTCAGATTGGGTAGGCAGTTCCATCGATAGGAAGAGCACTTCAGGTTGTTGCCTCAGTATGGGATCAGGTGTGATATCTTGGTTTAGCAAGAAGCAATCTTGTGTGGCATTGAGTACAGCTGAAGCAGAGTATGTCGTAGCTTGTTCAGCTAGTTGTGAGCATTAGAGGAAATTTGAGGTCTAAAATGGGCCTCCCAAGGAAAATGATATGATAATAGTTAAAATAATAAAATAATAGTTATTAATTTTGGAGGAAGAATGAAAAAAACTACTTTTTTTGTTCGTATTTTCGACATATCTCCTTGTGTTTTTACTCAAATTCCGAGCAGGAGAGCTCGTTGGATGTGAAATTTAATTTTGCATCCAACGAGTACCTAGACTGCATGCTTTTGACAGACCCCGTTACCCCAAAAACAAGAAATTCCTAAAAAAATGTGATGATGACATCAACATCACGTTTTTTCGGGTATTTCTTATTTTTGGGGTAGCGGGGTCCGTCAAAAGTATGTAATGTGGGTACTCGTTGGATTTAGAATTCAATTACGTATCCAATGAGCTCTCCTTCCTGAAATTTGATTAAAAACATAGGGAGATATGTCAAAAATACGAACAAAAAAGTAGTTTTCTTTTATGACAAATATGTCAATTCAACCATTATGGTTGACTCATTTCATTGAAATTCTATTGGTTCTTGATTTCCAACTCACAAAATTGATTGTTGGCATGTTTTCTTATAAGGCCCATTTTAGACCCCAAATTTCTTCTAATGGCAGTATGGATAAGGAAGCTACTGTCTAATTTATTTGATCTCCAGTTGGATGCTACTTGTATACATTGTGACAACCAGATTTGTGTGAAGTTGTCAGAGAACCCGGTGTTCCATGACAAGTCGAAGCATATCAAGATCAAGTATCACTATATCAGGGATATGGTGCAGAGGGGAGCAGTGAAGATCCAGTATGTTGTGATAGACGAACAAATAGCTGATGTGTTCACGAAGCCATTGGCTAGAGTGAATTTTGAGTACTTCAGAGAGAAGCTTGGTGTTCTCCAGATAGAGGTCCCTTCCAAGGGGAAGTGATGAGTCCATGAGCCATTCTGACATGGTGAGAGGATTGGTTCCTTCCATGGTCAGATGTAAGGGCTGAGCCATTATGTCATGGTGAGAGGATTGGTTCCTTCCATGTCAGACATGAGTGCTGAGCCATTCTGATATGACTATAGGATTGGTTCCTACATGATCAAATATAAGGGCTATTTCCATTCTTGGAATGGAGGTGCCTGGTCAGTTACCAGGAATACTTGGTCTAGGATTGAGGGCCATTTTGATATGACTGTGAGATGTGTTCTCACATGATCAGATGTGAGCGCATGGCCATTCTAATGTGATTGAGAGAGGTGTTCCCACTTGATCAGATATAAGGACTGATGCCATTCTCTTGGAGAATGGAGGCACCTAGTCAGTTACCAGGAACCCTCAACCTGGGGTTGAGATCCTTTCCATCATGGTTCAGGATGTGTCCCCGCATGGGTGGATGTAAGTGCAGAGCCTTTCCATCATGATTGTAGGATGTGTTCCCGCATGGGTGGATGTAAGTGTAGAGCCTTTCCATCATGGTTGCAGGATGTGTTCCCGCATGGGTGGATGTAAGTGCAGATCCCTTCCAGCATGGTTGTAGGATGTGTTCCCGCATGGTTGGATGTAAGTGCAGAGCCTTTTTAGCATGGTTGCAGGATGTGTTCCCGCATGGCTAGATATAAGTGTTGAGCCTTTCCTATAGGGTTGTGGGATGTGTTCCCGCATGATCAGATGTGAGTTCTAGGCCTTTCTGATGTGATTATAGGATTGGTTCCTACATGATCATATGAGAGTGTTGGGCATGCCTTTCTGACATGGTGTTGGATTTGTTCCTCTCATGGTCAGATGTAAGTTTTGGGTGGGCCATTCTGACTTGGTGTTAGATATAAGTGCTGAAGAAGACCTACATGGGGGCTAGGCCTACAACCAGCATGAAAAAGGGTTGGCTCTGTAGAACTTCTTGTGATGAGAAGAATCATGAGATAGCACCCGTGATGATGATCCAGTAGTAATGATCCAGATCCAAAGATGATGCTCCAGTGATGATCCAGATCCAGTGATGATGATCCAAATCGAGTGATGATCCAGATTCGAAGATGAAGATGACTTGAAGATGAAGATGACTTGAAGATGAATATGAATTGAAGATGATTATGACTTGAAGAGGTATATGACGAGATGATCCAGAGAAGAAGACCAGTGATGAAAATTGTGTCGAGAGAATATCTTCCTAGTTAAGAGGGAGTGTTGATGAAATTGTAACTTTGGAATGTATTCACTTGTATTTCTTATGTATTGTAACCCAATGTTTATTCTGGGATGTACTTGAGTCATGTCATGCCCTGATGTTCCTATCAAGAGGTTCTATAATGTAAACAAGTCATGTCAAGTCATTGTGGGTAACCCTCCTATTGATCAAGGGTTAAAGTCCCCGCAGTTCCGGGGCACTAGGGTTATTAGACTCACCTATTGAAGTCGGCCCTAGTTGGGTTTAGTCAAGTTGGGAATTAGTATAAATAGAGAGCTAGCCTCTCTATTTATCACACACTCACTCACACTCAGTTGTAGTGCATAGCTGAGGAAGAGAAAGACACTGGGGCAAGGAAGAAAGAGGTTACTGCTGTCGGGAGATCATCTTATTGTTTTGGGGTTTTAATTTTGGTGTTGATTCTATCTCTGAGGAAGTTGTGGGGTTTTCTCCATTTACAGTTTCCCCAAGGAAAAACACTGTGTTCATTGTCTCTTGTGTTTGATTGATGTGCTTGTTGTTCTCTCAGTTAAAGATCCTAATGTTATGCTAGCTTAATGTTAAAAATCTAACAGTAGGCCCATCCAATATGGCCTGAATCTTCTCTAGGTGCACCTGGACCCCGTTGGCCCCTATCACATGCCCCAAGTATAACATCTCCTGCATGTCGAACTCACACTTGGACATTTTGGCATATAGTGACTGCTCCTGTAGAATGCCAAGTACTTCATCTGGATGTCTCAAATGTTCTTCCCAAGTTCTACTGTATATCAATATGTCGTCGAAGAATACAAAAAGATACTTATGTAATTGAGCTTTGAAAATATTGTTCATGCAAGACTAGAAAGTATCTGGTGCATTAGTGAGCCCGAATGGCATTACTAGAAACTCATAATGTTTGTAGTGGCAACAGAATGCGGTCTTTGGAACATCATGTTCCTTGACCCGAATCTGATGGTAACTTGAGCGGAGGTCAATCTTGGTTGGAAAAGTACTTTACCCCCTGTAGTTCATCCATCAAATCATCAATCATGGGGATGGGATACATGTTCTTTATGGTCTTCTTGTTGAGTACCCTATAATCAATGCACATGCATAGGGTTCCATCCTTTTTCTTTACTAGCACTATTGAAGATACAAATGGACTAGAGTTAGGTTTGATGTACCCTAGCTTGAGTAGTTCCTTGATTGTACTCTCTATCTCATATTTGTACCTATTGGGATGTCTGTAAAGAGTGGTGACAACTGCTTGAGTCCCCTTGTCTAACTCAATAATGTGCTCAAATCCCCTATCTGTAGGTCGACCTACTGGAAGGACTCCGAATACTGCTTTGTGCTTCTACAGTAAGGCCTCTATATATGTTGGATGTTGTGTGGCCTCATCTGGTGGTTTCCTGAAGGTAACTAAACACTCTGCTTCCCACTCAATATCTCCCTGTCAGAGTACTGCCTCCATCATGTGTGATGTCACTGTTGTGGGAGGGTAGGTATTCATTCCTCTCAATACTACCTTATGTCCCTCTGCTCCTGTGAACTCTATATCCATGGTATGGTAGTTCGTGGAATACTTCCCTATGGAATACATCCACTAAACTCCTAATACCACATTCATGTCAGGTACATCTACCACATAAAATGTCTTTATCACTGTATAATTTCCAAGTGTTACTTTTAATTTAGGAATCCTCTAACTACACTCCATGGTGTGACCTGCTGCGGCTACAGAAAACCCATCAAAACTCTCAGTATGAATGCATCTCCTTTTAACCCATGCAACATCAATAAAGTTGTGGGATGCCCCATTATATATCAGCACTCCCACTTTGTGGCCCTGTACGGTACCTTTGATCCGGAGAGTGTGGAATCTATGAACCCTTTTTATGGTAGCAATGGTACCTCTTGAGGGTTGTCCCTCATCAACTGTCTCTGGTGTCTCTCCCTGCTCCTGATCCTGATAATCCTCATCCTTCCCACTGTCGGAATAGGCCTCTACGTAGTATGCCTTTCCCTTTCCTGAACACCTGTGACCTGGTACCCATGGTTCCTGGAAAGTAAAACATAACTTTTTTCTTCTAAGGTCCTGTTGGGTATCATTGTCCATCCATTCTTTCTTGGGCCATTCTTTCTGGAAAGGTTTCCTCTCTATATCTTTAATAGGGAAATTGGTTATGGGAGGAAACCTATTTTTGGGTACTACATCCTGGAAATATCTAGTCCAGCTGATGGCATCTGCTAGGGTGGTGGGCCTATAGGACTTGACCCATCCCTGTAAGGGTTCAGTGAGGGCCTTTGTAAACAACATAATCAACCTGATCTATGATATATCTATCACCATGACTGTTATCCTTTGAAACTCTGAAATAAATGCATCTCCACTTCCTGTCTGCTTGAGCTATGCCATATCTCTAAATTTTACCTCAAGGTCCTTCCTATCAAACCACTTAATGAGCCTCTGTGTAAAATCTAGGTACGATGTGATGGTATTGTGACCCAGTGTCACTAACCCGTGGTACCACCACTCATGGGATTCTCCATATAAATTCAAAGTATCCAATTTAATGGCATCTGTCTCAATCATGGGGTTGAGCTGGAAGTATGTATCCAACTATCTACTTGAGTTATGCCATCTCTCTAAAGTGTACCTCAAGTTCCTTCCTATCAAACCGCTTAATGAGCCTCTGTGTAAAATCTAGGTATGATGTGATGGTATTGTGACCTAGTGTCACTAACCCATGGTATCACAACTCATTAGATTCTCCTTCTAAATGCAAAGTAGCCAATTTAATGGCATCTGTCTCAATCATGGGGTTGAGCTGGAAGTATGTATCCAACTTCTACACCCAATTCTGGGTTGGGCCACCCCGAGTACCCTCAAAGGTAGGGATAGTCAGTTTCCCTACAGTGCGTTGTAACTCATAGTTTTAGGTGAATGGACTATTGTAAGATCTGGGTTTGTTCTTACTTTTAAAGTGGTAGAAGTCAATCAAGGTCATGGCTAAATCGAAGTCATCTCCTAAATCTCTATACTCTCTCAGATAGGCACTCATGGATTCTTTTGGTTCTGCTTGTGCTAAAGGCACTATAGCTGGACTTTCTAAGAATTGAGGCATGGTAGGTCGGGAAGGCTTATTTTATATATGGGGATGACTCTACATGCTGGTATGTAAGTGATCCCCACTACTACTGGTGGATACCCTATCACTATTGGGAAACAAGGGGCCGTGTGGGGTGGGCCCATTTTTCTCTATCATTTGTCTGAAGGTACTCATCAATTCTTTTTTCCCAGTACTAAGTTCTTTTACGGCTAATATGATACTATTGAAAGTTGTTTTATCATCATCGATCATTGTTTCTTTTCCCTTTCCAAACTGATACTCTTTGTCCCCCAACTATATGTCCTCTAACTCCTCTTCTCCTCTATCATTGTTTCTACACCTTTGTCTCCGGTAAGTAATGTTGTATGGGTCTTCTGAATTCATTTATAATTTTGCATGCCCACAGTTGGAAAGGAACATGCTCTGATACCACTATAATATCCCAAACTGATATTTTCTTTTTTTATGTGTACTGTAGAGGGCTAGTAGGCTTATGCCTCAATAGAATATGAAAGTAAACCCTGATCTCTGCATGCATGCATTTGCATGCAGGTCTGTGCCCTAGATAATACTGAAATGCTAGAAAGTAGGAGGAATTAATGCATGTACATACCAGTATGTAGATCTGTTGATGACAAAGAGGATGGTCCCCACATGTAAGAATTGTGATGGATAAATAAGGATTTAAGCCAAATCGTCCTCCACAGGTAAGTGTGCCCTCCACCAAAGCTATAGATGCTCCTCAATAATAAATACTCCACCAATGAAGACCCAAATGAGGTGCAAGAGGTTTATAGTGCCCTTCTAAAAGTGATGGAAGCAGCATGTAGAAGAAGTAGTGGCTCAATATCCCACAACGAATGTATCCTCCTCCAGGAAGTCATCCATGCAGAAAGACATCCTCCAAATAGTGATGAATGTTGATAACTAGCTTGAAACTCAAGCTGAGAGGCCCTTCTTCCAGGGGAAGGGTGATGAGGGTGTTCTGAGAGGAATAGAAGAAACATGTAGAAGTTCTTCCCTCTATAGAGAAGAATGTGAATAGTTATGTCTCTAACCAAGGCACCCATGATATGATAGTGAACCCCTCCAATTCGATGAATAATCAATCTCTTAAAGAAACTGCTGAATAGAACCTGATGATGAAGTAGTGCTGAATCTAGATGATCCAACCTGATGATGAACTAGGGTAGATAGATTTCGCTGCCGAAATACACCAGTTAGCTGAGCATGCACTCAACCCCAACTTAGCTCTCCAAGCTCTCCAATTCGAATCCTCAAATCAATAATCATATATGTTTGTTTCTCCATTCACTTTACCTTTATTTTATAAATTCCAACTGCGAATAACCTAACTTTTGACCTAATTAGGTCACTTTAACTTCTAATTTGCAGTTGACTTGCATGCAGGTGGCCTTTGGCTATGGTGGCCCCCATCTACCCAATGATGATATAATATCTATGCCCTAAATCTTCTTATATGGCATCAGTCCATAGTTGATTCCCTAACTGTCAGTGCCCGCTCGAACCTATGGGAATCATATAGGTTAGCGGGATGGTCCTCAATGCCTAAGAAGAAGAGGACATTACGAATCAACAAATTCCTTCACAATTCTAGGATAATCATCAGTAATAAATAAAGCAAAGTGAGAGAAAAAATCATGAGGGTAATACATTTATGGTTGCGTTCTTTCTCGAGATGATCTCCTCAAAACTAGGGTATGAGGTTCTTCTTCTTCTTATTTAACTTCTTTTGTTGAGTCAAATTCTTCGCCTTCTAACTCAAACTCTATTTTCTCTGGTTCCTTTTCCATTGGATTCACTTCATGTTTGGGGACTTCTTTGACCTTTCTAAACACAACATCTCGACTGTAAGCAGCCTTCTTAGTTACAAGATTCCAAAGCTTATAGTCTTTCATACCATCTTTATAGCCAATAAAGATACATGTCTTAGCTTTGTTATACAACTTTCTCCTTTTCTCCTTCGAAAAACTTCCAGATGCTTAATAGATAGTTTCTTACCATTCCACACCTCTTGTGGAATTTTATCGATCAATGCTGATGTGGGTAACCGAATTACCAAGTAACATGTTGTCTCCACTGCTTCTTCCCAAAATTATTGTCCTATCCCAACACTACTTAGCATGCTCCTTGCCTTTTCCATCAATGCCCTATTCATCCTCTCAACAACTCCATTAGGTTGAGGTGTGTATGGAGTAGTCATATGCCTTTATATACCGCACTTATTACAAAAGTCCTCGAATTCATTCCCGTGGAACTCTCCACCATTATCTATCCTCAACACCTTTGTTTTCTTTTCTCACTGATTTTCTACAAGAGCCTTAAATTCTTTAAACTTATCAAATACTTCAGATTTATTTCGAAGGAAATAGATCCATGTGCTCCTTGAGAAATCATCTATAAATTAAACATAACACACAGATTTTCCTAATGATGGAAGAGGAACATGTCCAAACACATCACTATGTATTAATTCTAGAATTCCCTTTGCTTTTGTAGCACTAGATGCAAATCTTACTCGATTTGGTTTTCCATATATGCAATGTTCACAGAAATCAAAATTTAGAGTGCAATGAGTCATACCTTCAACCATACCTTTATCTTGCAATGCTCGAAGGCCCTTTTCTCCGATATGCCCCAATCTTTGATGTCATAGCATTGTCTTTTCTCCTGATGCAGTCACGGTTATGTCATCTTTACCTCCTTCCTCAAGCACAACATAATTGTTACATTAATCAATGATGGTTCTTCCCAATAGTGTGTATAGAGTTCCATACCGAACTCCCCTCATCAATAACATTTATCCTCAAACCATTTTGTAGCCACCATCTCCACATATAGTCTTTACACCCGCAACATCCATCTTTCTGAAAGATATCAAGTTTCTTGCTAGATTTGGAATGTGTAGCACTCCAAGTAGAGTTCTAATCCTTCCATCCTTCAGTTTTAGCTTGATTCTACCACGTCCAGTGATATTGGTTGGTGAATCATCTCCCAAGTACACATCTCCTCCATTGTACTTTCCATATTTACAGAACCACTCCCTATGAGGGGTCATATGACATGACACACTTGAGTCAATCAACCATATATCACATTCTGAATGATTACCCGTGGAATCTAGGTACACATCCCCTCCTTCTGAGGAGGTATTCGCATCTGTGGAAAGGGTATCCTCAGATCCCTTTGCTTTCTTAACATTCTTAGAATTGCAATCCTTTTTAGAGTGCCTAGATTTACCGCATTTCTAGCACTTCCTTATTCATTTTCCTAGGGATTTAGATCTACCCTTAGATTTAGATATCCGCCCAGATCCTTTATTTTTGTTTCTCTCCTGGGGGAGACCTCTCACAAACAAGGCATCCATGCTATGATTATCCATGGTTTTTTGCCGCATCTCTTCTAATAGTAGGGATGATATTATTTCATCAAATTTTAAGGTCGCTTTGCTAGCACTACCTATTGCAACAATCAGGTTGTCCCGTGAATCTGGCAAAGAATACAATAATGTAATACATTTATCTTCTTCAGCCGTTTTAATACCAACAGAGTTTATCTGACTTACCAGAGTATTGTAAACATTCAGATGCTATGTTATAGTGTCATTTGCATCCATTCTGAGGTGAAATGGTTTCTTTTGCAGAAACAACTTGTTCACAAGGGATTTTGATTGATACAAACTCCCTAGTTTCCTCAAAAGCATTATCGCACTATCTTCACTAGATACATTCCACAACACAGAGTCTAATAAGCACAATCGTAATGAACTCATTTGCCCTTCTTACTAATTTATCCCAATCATCTTGTGACATTGCAGGGGGTTTAGTACCTAGATCCACAACATTCCATTGTTCCCTATCTACAAGAAGATCCTACATTTTGAGCTTCCACAGCTCAAAATTATGGTCATTAAATTTCTCAATCTCAATTCTCGAATTGATTTCCATTCTCTTTCAATGCACAAATAAACACTACAAAGCTCCCACTGAACCCAGGTTTATCATAGACCGAAGATCTATCAACCGTGTTGAACACTCAGCAACAAAGGCATACAAATTCTTTAAGCAAAACAAAGATTAGACCACAACATTCACACATAAACACAAAGATTTACCCTGGAAACCCTTAATCGGGAAAACCAACAAACCTTGGAGCCACACCTCCTATTTTCTCATAATCATTATGAATCCCTCACAATACCATATAGGTATTTTGTATCCTCCAATACCCTAATCTGTTAACCCGTATTAAAAAAATAGACCACAATCCCTTAACCAGGAGTAAATTACATATTTTTAGAAAAATTCCAAAAATAACAAAAAAATTCGGCCATTTCCGACATCGAAAACGGCCTAACAATCGTTTCTGAATGGAAACAGCCTCGAGCCTGTGTTTCCATGGAGGTGCCGACAGATATCGTTAAACCCAGCACTGACAGACACACCTCCCCTCCACACGCACATGCAAAGAATATAACATATACCCAACATTCTCCCACTTATTGTTTTCTTTGCATAGCAATGAGTCATGTACTCATTTACAAATCAATGAAAGATCAAACATAGTTAAACTCAAGTCCAAAAATACCCAACTAACTCTCATAAGCCAACCATTGTCCACATAAGAAGTAACTGCCCCATAAAATCAATAATAAAATAAATCATTACATTGTTAAACCATCTAAAAACAAATAAACACTAGATCGAGAAAGATCTTCAAACTTTGTGCTACTAGCCATCCCATTCAATTATCCAATAACTATATACAATTGCTACTTGTACTAAACAAACAAGCAAATAAAATTCAAAAGATGTAAACAAATTATTATCTCGCTAACACTATTTACCAATAAGTTCACATCATGGTCTTAAATCCTATTAATCGGTATTAATCTGAATTTTCAGATAGAGTTGATATTGGGGAGGCTCCATTCAGCTCTTTTAAGGAGATTTTACGTTTAATGTAGCTTTCCCATCTTACTTTGTGCAGGATGGGACTTGGTTTCTTTTGCCACTTATTGGTGCATTGTCCATTGGTTGAGAGGATCTTTTGGATTCAAAAGGGTGATGAAGATCTTTCTAAATGAAGTTATAGGACCATTTCTAAGTTTAATGTATGGTGCTGATTTGGTGACAACCAGGAGTCTCTCTGCTTTTGTTTTCTTATAGCTAGAAAGTATTTTTGGTTAGCCACAACTTGATACTTGTATCTTGGGGTTTGGCTACACCTTTATTACCTTTGATTTTTATATAGAATATTAAATAACAACAATTTTAAATTAAAAAAATCCTATTAATCAAAATAACTTTTTTTAAACTCAAATTCCCCTATGATTTCTAAAAGAAATGTTACCAATCACTTAAAAAAAATAAAAAATAGAAAGGCAATTAACCAGCGCCTCATGTGAGAGATGGAGTGTGTGAAGCACTCCATGAAAACAGTAATTTGAGTATTAATTCTTCAACGCCAAAAGTTAAATGCTGACTCACTCATAATAAGAAATTTAGAACGACCCGGCCCCATTAGCTTTCCCATAAGATTAACACAAGACTGGAATTGGAATTTTCAGGTATATTCTCGAGGTTGGGCCCCTGCAAAAATTCAAGATTAAACTACGATAAAGAGCAGATGGCATGAAACATATGTCACATAAATGGATTATATGGATTTACACCTTCAAATCTGGCAAAGAAAACAAATTGTTTATTTATTATTGGATTATGCAGCCGTGGAGGGATGGATTCTTCTAGTCCACATCACCTTTCTCTCACCGAAAAACAAAAAACTCTGCACAGATTTACAAAATTCAAACCTCCGATGGTTTAGTCTGCAGGGATTTCCATGAGAACTATACAAAAAAAGTTTTGAGTGCAGCAGCCGTAGCTGTTTTATGAGCGATTGATGGCGGTTTTATTACAATATCCTGTAGTACAGCTTGGACGTTGTTGTAATCGGGGCCGGGGCTGGGGCTGGGGCTGGGGCTGGCGGTTTCTTCTTTCAACGAGGTTTTCAGATGAGTTAACTGCTCGCTGCAACATGCCGGTAATGAATCCAAATGTGATTTCCGGTGTAAAATTAATCTCTCACAGGGGGAAAACCACTTGGCTTTCATGAATTCCATGGTCCTCCACGGAGGAACATACATCGACATGTTTTCCAACGATTTTTTGGCAGCTTCCGACATGATTTGCACAATTTCCATCAGTCTTTCAGGCTGGCCAATATAAATCGCCGGGAGTATCTTGAGCGCCGCCTGGTATTTCGTGGTTGGCCTTGCAATCTGGAACTGAGATCTAAAATCGGTATCAATTATGATACGAGTTACATGGTTAGACAATTCTGCAACGGGAGAATTCAACATAACGTCGATATATTTGTATTCCCCTGATAAAAACAAAAGAAAAAATCAATCGATTAATAAAACTGAGCAGTCGATTAATGAAACTGAAAATTCAAGAGTTGGCCGGAATCGAAAGAAAACAATTGAAGCCCACCTCCTGGTACTCTGCCGCAGCTCTGCCATTTAGCCTTACAGAACGCCGCATTGTATCCTGCACGCTTCAACTGTTTCACAAGGAGTTGCCGGATGCAATCGCCGTCGCAATTTTCGCCGGAGCAAACCCGTCTCAAACCCCTTTCTTCCACATGCAATAAAAGTCCAATAACATAACGTTGAATATCTGTCTCCTCTGGAGAAATTTCTGATACTATAACCTGAACAATTACAAGCTAGTTAATTGAGACCCAGAACAGGAAAAGGGCGAATTGCATACTGATATTCAATCAAAAAATTTCCAATTGAAATCCAGAATCGTGATCTGTACCTGCAAAGTCTCGCTAAGTTTAGCGATCTTAGCATTTGCAATATTATTACCCTTTTGGTGGAAATTAGAATCCGAAGAAGCCTCGTGTTTGGAATGGCAATTCTCGATAAAGTCCTCGACCATAGCTGCGAGATCGTAATCATTGGGTGATTCACCGCCACATTTCTTATCTTGGGCATCACAGGAACCAGCTGCCAGGAGCATACCATATGCGTTTGGCCTGCATGCTTTATGTTTACCAGAATTCCAACAGTTCCCGTTGGGGAAATTTTGCAGCCAATAGTAATTATGGGACTTCTCTTCCTCTGGTAAAGCGGCCGAATCGAGGAGAGTAGATGCAAATGCAAAACTAGGAAATCCAGGCATCTTTACAAGACACTGTGGCACCATGAACAAATTCTCTAGTTCTTCAACTCACAAGTCAGGGGATTTGAAGTTGAAGCTGATCTTGCTGCCAAAGAGATATATACATAATAAATATTGTGCAGTATAAGCATGATGGATTAAGAACAAGACAGTGTGCGCTAATATACTAGCTAACCCTTCAATGGTTTTGAGACCGATGTGGAATGGATAAAGACAGGAGGAGATGACATTACTTCTTCTAAGAAGACAAGACGAGATTATTGGTTATTTATTAATTTAGAGGTTGCTTCAAACGGCGAAACTTGTAAGTCACTTGGACTATTTTCCACTATCTAACTAATATTGGAACTAATATTGGCGAACCGAACCTGGAGATGTGGACCCTCTGAATATGCGTGTATAATGCAGGGCAGGGCTAGTGTGAAAACTGGTTACTATTCATTCTAGAAAACCATAGGCGCAGCTCGGCTTAAAAAATTCACAGCACCTCAAAACCTCCGGGTTCCCAAAACCCCAAATCCTGAGTCTCTGTGATTACGACAAAACAATAATTTTTTTTTTAATTTTTTCCATTCCAAATTGGATAAGAATTTGTATGATTAAAGTTTTCTTACATTGAAAAGAGAGATTTTTAGGTTGAAAAAATAATGTGAGAGGTTAGTTTGTTTGGGTAAAGGAGAAAGGAAGGTCTAACAGCCATCAATGGCCTCCTATTGTTATGAGGAAGCCTAACTTTTTTCATTTTTTTCTTATTTATGAAATAATGGTATCAATAGTGCAAACCCTTTTTGGTTAGCTTAAATAATTGAGATTTGAAATCATTTTTTATGATTTTTCTTGTCACCGTAGAGTAATAAGGGAGTTGAATTCATTTTTCCAATCAAAATTGTAATTTGAACACTGAAAATTGTGATTTTAGTAAAAATGGCGTTGAATCTCTGAAAAAAGTGCAAATCGTCTACTTTTAGCGTACTCCTTTTTTCTCAAATGTGAACTAAATTTCAACTCATTTTCCGGTGATTTGAAATTGGTAAAATTGCAGTTTTAAGTTGTTTGAAATGCATAATAACATACTCAGGGTACCACCCCACCGCGGGTGCAAAAGGCAGCCATGTGCCAGAGCGTCGAGCCAAGGTCGAGATCGTGCATGATATGGAAATCATGTGAGATGTACCTATCACCTTCTGCAATGATGAAAACCCATGCACATAATGGTTCAACAAGGAGTTGGCTCCTCATTACGCAAGGTGGTAGATGGACGACGCTCAACCTCATCGTTCAACCTACAAAAGAAGGAAACTCCTTCACGAATTTCTCAGGTTGGATTTCTTGGAAGCAAGGTTATTTCGTTAATTTTTCTCAGTATGAGGGAGGCCCCCTGGCTCACCTTCAGTTAAGATTTGGCTCTATGCTTCTTTGTGCTCATCCCGACCTGCGAGTTAAGAGTTTTTCTCTTTGTGGGTACAGGTTCTTAGTGTTTTGGCTGACTCTCGGGGATTTAAACCCACTCGTTATTCGCTCGTGACTGGAAAGCCTGCGTCTGCTCCCTGCAAGATTATCGTAGCCTCTGTTCTTTGTGCGCTTAACCTGTGCCTATCTTTGTTCCTCCTTTGGCCCGACTTTGCGCATCTTATGAAACCCTTGGACAGGATACCTCTGCAAAAGAGAATTTACCGCAGCAAGAACGCTGGGGCTGCAGGCCCTTCCTCGGATCAGCCTGCCCCTCCTACTCATGCCATGCGAAGCATAGTGCACACTACTCGCCTATATAAACAGCAAATTCTGGAAAATATCAAGAATGAAATTACAAAAGTGGAAGATGAAGCCAAAACCACTTAGGGTTGCATCTCGGACGAGGAATTTCGAACGGGTTTGAAGCCTTACTCCCCGATCCTGGTTACTCCCGTGGTAGAGTCTCGGAGCACTTGAAGATGCTAGACTTTGCATAGTTGCAGAAGTACCTCATGGGAAACACACTTAATGAACAAGGTGAAGCTCATCGGGAGATTCTGCCGCAGCTCGACGAGATCACGACTCACCTGCAGCAAATTGCCAAGCACCTGGGAATTAAGCTGACCAACAACACTGAGCATGTCCCCTCCAGTTCAAAGGTGAAGCCTAAAATAGGCTAGTTTTTGTTTTCTCTTGGTAGATAGTTTTTTTCTTTTTGTTGAATGAAAAACAGTGATAGAATAGTGCAAAACAACTATGTTTGTAAATGGTTTAGCCTAGTTTCTTTCAAAGGCGGAACTTCGTTGTTTTACTTACTTCTGAGCCTGTTTTCCCTCTGTTGGGAGGGCTATGTCAAACTTAACTCTTCGAGCCTGTTTTCCCTGTGTTGGGAGGGCTCAACTTAAGATGATGTCTCTAATCTTTTTTCCAAGGCAATAGAAGGACATACTCTAAATTACAAAAAAAAAATACTCAGGGTACCAGTAGATAATGAAGTGAGCTATAGGTCAGTAGATAATGAAGTGAACTGAATCCATTTCTACAATCAAAATTGCAATTTAATTATCATTTCAGCGAAAATCACATTGCCCCAAATAAATGACCAAAAAAAAAAGCAAACCACTTCTTTCTTAAACCAAAAACTCCTTATTTTTTAAGATATACTCCACATTTATATCATCGAAATTCAAACACAAATCCAAATCTATAAAAACAATTTACTGCTCCATAACAGCATTCAGATCACCATGATCGGCTCAGGTTTTCAACTCTCCATTTTCCTTCCGTGGACGGTGGGAGAACGGGGCCCACAGAAGGAGCAGAGAAGAATTTATTCCCGGGTAGGGCAGGGACCTACAGGTAGGCCATCTCGTCATCGTTGTTTATCTTTAATCTGAAATGGTTAGGACTGCTACTGAGTCTTCGGGGACCTGTTCAACCTGGTCGATATCAAATACTGTTTTCATTTTTTGGGAGGCATCAGCAAAAGGACAAGTGCAGATTTTTTGTATCAGAGGACAGATCTCGATCCGGACTGGTTACCCGTTTTCACTCATACGCGGTCTGCCTCCATTGGTCACTGCCTGCTGCTCTGGACGGACTGGCGACATGACTGCGCAATCCCCCGACGTTTTTCTTGTCTCGTCTCGTCATGTGCGAACCGCGAGTAAACGTACCCGAGGGGAAGGGAAAGACAGTATGGCCTCGGCGTCTCGGACTACAGACCTAGCAATTGCTAATATCGATCTACACATGATAAAGATACGTAAAAATGTATTGGTCTCTGCAGTTGTAGGGTCAAATCTTAGTGCCATACCCTTAGAGCTTAGTACCCTCAGGCCTCTGCACGCAACCGTAGCGTATTTTGACCACCCTTTCTAAATTTCTACGGTCTACATCCAATCCCAGCACACCCCAATAATTTTAAAAAACGGGCAGCTTTATCCATCCTGGAAATCCTGCGAGAACAGTGATAGCTTTATCCATCCTGGAAATCCTGTCAGTACAGTGATAGGTTGCTGAAAGGTTGTGGAAACTCACTATAAGGTAATTGATCAATAGGATTTTAAACAACTAGGCTAGAATTTGGACCGTTTTTCCGATCATTTTAGTAGTCTAGACAAGCGATGTTTTGGACAGTTTTTTAAGAATCTGAAAAATGGATTTAAGTGCGCACTGAGGAGTCACGCCTTGGAAAATGGATTTAAGTGCTCAGTGAGGAGTCACACCCAGAAAATACAGATTCAAAAATAAAACTGTTTTAAAATTTTATCAGTGATTAGCTATAGCTTATGAGAAATAAAAGTAAAACTTAGATAACAAATTTAGAAAATCAGTATTACAATATTTTATTCCAAACAGTAAAAAAAGGTACAAAGTACTTCCATTAACAAACACTAAAGTATGCTCCGTTTTCGCACACAGGAAATTTTGGACTAGTCTCTCTTACAGTGCACAAAAAAAACTTTATCACTAACACACAGCATAAACAGGAATTACAATCTCTATAAATAGAGTTTGATGGCAGCGAATGCAAATGAAACGTGGAGATGTAAGAGGAGAAACGTGGCAATTTCAAAATAGCAAATGGCAGAAACAGTTATTCGAAGAAGAGGCCCCTCCAGCTGTTATAGGCATGTCAAAAACTCAGGCATTAGTTCCTTCAATCTCCCCCTTAGTGTCAAGTTTGAGGATTCCCAACTGTGATCTGAGTTCCTCCAATCGATGCTTTGAAAGAGCCTTAGTAAAAATGTCTGCAAGCTCATCTTCAAATTTACAAAATTCAAAAAAGGGAAATTCTTGTTGGACAAGCTCTTTAATGCAGTGATGGCGAATGTCAATGTCTCTGCTGTGGAAAACTGGATTCTTTGTCATGGAGATAATACTTTGATCATTACAGTAAACTTTGTTGTGTTTACGTACTTCCATTCCCAAGTCTTCCACCAACCTTGACAACCAAATGGCATGTGTGCTTGTTGATGATGCAACTGTAAGATATTCTGCTTCTGGTGTAGATAGTGCAACAATGGGTTGTTTTTGCTGCTCCAAGAAACAAGGTTTCCTCCAAAGAGAAAAACAATGATCTAGAGGTACTCTTTCGATCACTCAAGCTACATGCCCAATCTACATCTCTATGTGCTACAACATTTGAATCATTAGCCAGAGGTATAAAACAATCCATAAAATTTAGTACCACTTACATATCTGAGAATCCTTTTGGCTATTCGCCAATGGGACTCGTGAGGTTGATTCATGAATCTAGCAACTAGACTTACAACAAACATAATGTCTGGTCTAGTGGATGTCAAATACATAACACTGCCAATCAGAGATCTATAAAGGGTAGCACCGCAAAGTGGACTTTCATCATATTTCATCAGTTTACTCCCAACCACAAGAGGATTGCCCACAGGTTCACAATTTTGCATGATAAACCTCTTCAACATGTCTTCAATATATTTAGCTTGACAAATAGATATACCTTCAGCTGTTTGTTGAATTTGCAACCCCAAGAAATATTGCATTTCTCCCAAATCAAACATTTCAGATTCTGATTTCATTGCCTATTTAAATTCCTCCATAAGTGAAAATGAGGTGCTAATGAAGATTAAATCATCTACATATAAACAAAGGATGATAAAATCTGACCCAACAACCTTTTTGTAGACATCATTCTCAAAAGAACATTTAACAAAACCATGATCATGAAGATAGTCATCAATTCTAGAGTACCAAGCTCTAGGGGCTTGCTTAAGACCATAAAGTGCCTTCTTAAGCCTATACACCTTATCTTTTTTACCATCAATAATGAAACCCTTAAGTTGATCAACATAAACTTCTTTCTTCAAATATCCATTTAAGAAATCATATTTAACATCCATTTGATATACAGTTAGCTTTAATTGAGATGCAATGGAAAGAAATGTTCTTACCATTTCCATTCTTGCTATAGGAGCAAAAGTCTTATCATAGTCAATGCCTTCTTGTTGCACATATCCTTGTGCAACCAAACGTGCTTTATGTTTTGAAATGATGTCATCCATATTAAATTTAAGTTTGTAAATCCACTTTACACCAATAGTGGATTTTCCATGAGGAAGATCAACTAACACCCATGTGTCATTTTTCTGTATTTGTGCAATCTCATCTTTCATGGCTTGCATCCATAACTCATTAGAACAAGATTCATTAAAATTGAAAGGTTCAACGTGTGCAGAAGAAAGAAGAGAAAAATTATGATCAACATACCTAGAGGTCACATATATTTCCTTTAAACTTATTGTTTTTCTAGGAGGACTAAAATGAGATATTGCTTGACTTTCAACATGAGTTCTTATTGTTGAAGAAGATGAAGATACCCTCAATGGAGAACTCCGTGAAGGTGAGCCCATATATCTTGTTGTATAGGGTTGCAAAGACTCATCATTATTATCAAAATTTAAGTCTTCAATATGTGGATTGATCACCTTAACTTCTCCTTCATTCTTGAAATAAGCTTCCCCTTCATCAAAGATCACATCTCTACTAACATAAAACTTATTGGTAAGTGGATCATGACATCTATAAGCCTTACTTTCTTCTGAATATCCAATGAAAACACATCTTATAGATTTTCCATCTAACTTTATGCCTTTGTTGACCAGGAATATAAACAAAGCATGTAGACCCAAATATTTTAAAATGAGAAACATTAGGCTTTCTATAAAACCAAGCTTCATAAGGAGTAGAATCTTTTACCATCTTTGTAGAATTTCTGTTGAGAATATATATGGTTGAATGGACTGCATCTGCCCAACACATGTTTGGCAAACACATTTCTCTCAACATACATCTAGCCATTTCTACCACTATTCTGCTTTTTTCTATCTGCTACTCCATTTTGTTGAGTGTAAGCAGTAGTTAACTCCTTCTTAATGCCATGTGAGCTGCAAAATTCCTTAAATTCATTGGAGGTGAACTCTCCACCTCGATTAGTTCTCAAGACTTTCAAATAATATCTTGATTGTTTCTCAACACAAACTTTAAACTTTTGAAAACAACTAAAAGCTTGAGATTTCTGACTTATGAAATAAACCCAAGTCATTCTTGAATAATCATCTACAAATAGTAGAAAATGCTTGTTGTTTCCAAGTGATAAGGTTTGCATAGGGCCACAAATATCTGAATGTACTAAATCCAATGGCTCATATGATCTAAACTAATAATGAGGAAAAATTGCTCTTTGTTGCTTCCCTATGGAACAACCTTCACATATCTTATTATTGGACTCTATGGAAGAATGAAAACCTCTTACTAAATTCTTCTTTTGCATAAGGGATAAAGATCCAAAATTAACGTGTCCAAACCTTTTGTGCCAAAGCCAAGAATCATCGACTAAGGCCTTCAAACAAACTACATTTAATTCCATTCTTAACAAAACATCTTATTTTTCGTCATGGGAACTTCAGCAACAAGGGCATTCTTGTAAAAAATCTTACAGCACTTTCCTCCAAAAACAGTCTTGTAATTGTTAGAATTTAGTTTCCCTATGCTAATCAAGTTGTGCCTTAAGTTTGGAACAATCAAGGTATCTTGAACATACATCATTTTTCCATTCTTAACTCATTTGGAAATAGTACATTTTCCCATTACATCTCCTTCATTGTCATTGCCAAAACTAGTTGTCCCTTTCACATTCTCATCTAGCTTCACAAACAGTTTTTTATTTCCATACATATGATTTGAACAACCACTATCCAAATACCATGTAAAATCATCACAAGCCTCAAGTTTGTTACATGTGAAAAATAAAGTTTGAGAATTTTCACCTTCTTCCTTGCCGAAATTTGAATGAGAGGTATCTCTTTTCTTTTGAAAGCAATGACTTTCAAGGTGACCATCTTTATCACAATAGGTGTAGTGAAAATGACCTCTGCCAGAACTGATGCTTCTTCCTCTACCTCTGCCACCTCTACCTCTGACTCTTCCACGGCCTCTACCTCCTCTGAATGATGTTGAAGAAAAAACATTTCTAACATTGGATGATTGTTTCTTCTTATCATCTACTACCTTCAGCTTGCTTTGGAAAGCTTGATCCAAAAGTTCTTCATTCTTTTTCAACATGTCTTCATGTACTTGAAGGCTTCCAAACAGATCAAAAAGGATTAGTTGTGTTAAATCCCTCGATTCTTCTATAGCAATAGTGACAGAATGAAACTTCTTAACACTTTTTCTACAGTCCTTCTATCTTCAAGAGTTTCGCCATGAGCATGAATAGCATTAACAATATTTTGAACTCTAGTAATAAAACATTCAACACTTTCATTTTCTTTCATAGAAAGAGACTCAAAATCTCTTCTCGGGGTGAATCCACGGACCTGGGTAACACTTTTTGGCAAGCGCATCTTGCCAAAAACAAAAAAACATACCTCGGTCGAGGGCTGTATAAACCCTCGACCGAGGTTTTATAAAGCCCTCGACCGAGGTATTTTTCAGCCCTCGCTCGAGGTATTTATTAACCCTCGGTCGAGGTATTAAAACCTCGACCGAGGGTTAATAAATACCTCGACCGAGGTATGTACCTCGGTCGAGGTACATAGCTCGACCGAGGTCCATACCTCGGTCGAGGTATCTTTTTTTTAAAAAATTATAAAATGGGGCCGCGGAGGCCCCATTTGTCATTTTCAATCGCTCGACCGAGGGACAGAGCTCGACCGAGGGACAGAGAACTCGACCGAGGTACAGCAACCATCGCTCCAAAGCAACCCATCTTCGTCACAATGTCAGAGCAAAGAGGTAACCATTTAAATTGTTTTTCAATTTAAATGGAATTTAAATTTTTTTTT